>JAKUCV010003388.1:11994-65685 GCA_028386065.3 Turnera subulata | reverse complement strand
GGATCTTACATAGGAAGGTGAACACACTACTAATAGATTCTGATATAATGTGCATAATACCCACATGTTAATTAATTTCTAGATAGTTATACAGAGTGTTTTTTTCTTGGGTTGCAGCAAAGAGAAAGCAAAGGAACTTATATTTACCTCTTACAAACGTTACATCAATGGCTTCGCTGCGATGCTCGAAGAAGAAGAAGCAGCTGAGCTCTCGAGTGAGAAAATTTAAAGACGTCAAATTAATTAAGCTTTTGCAAAATTTCATAGTTTATTTTAATTATATTTTTTTCCAACATTTTGTGATACAAATGTGTAGAGCATCCAAAGGTGGTCTCTGTTTTTCCTAGCCGAGTTAGGAAATTGCATACCACAAATTCCTGGGAGTTTCTTGGAGTGGAGAGGAACGGGGAAACTCCGGTTGATTCCATCTGGGAAAAGGCGAACTTCGGCGAAGGCATAATCATTGGAGTCATGGATAGTGGTACATTTTAACCTTATGCAAGTTTAAGAGCATAGAAGAATTAGACCTAGACCATAAAAACAGAGGTCCACAAAAGAAAGAAATATTGACATACATGTGACTACTTGGCTAGTTTTATATTAGAATAAATTTATAACCACACCAACATTCCTCTCATATTCTGAACAAAAATATACATCATCCCTGTGATATCCCTGCAAGCTCTAGTTGATGCATAGAGCATAGTATAGGATGGATACCAATAGGATATTAAAAATGAAGTATGAGCAATCCAATCGGCATATCAGTTCGCCACCCGAGGAGACATGAGTATCTGCAGCTTTGGAGTGACCTATATCCACCACTTTATTGGCATGTGCTACCGAATATGAACACAGACTTATCAGTTTGCTAGTAGTGATTTAATTTATAAACCATTCTTTTGGCTGTATTTAACAGTCTTGTCTTTTGTTGTTGTTGTGGAATAATACAATAGGTGTTTGGCCAGAATCAGCAAGCTTCAATGACGCTGGAATGGGGCCTGTTCCATCAAAGTGGAAAGGAAGCTGCGACTCAAATGATGGAGTTAAATGCAACAGGTTCTTAATCATGAAAAACTAATAAAAAATCTATCTGTCGAAGAAATGAATCACCAATGCATATCCTTTTTATTACCAGGAAATTAATAGGAGCAAGGTATTTCAACAAAGGCTTTAAAGCTGAATACAAGCAAAAGCATGGACATCACCCAGTTGACCCAACTTTAGACAGCGCCAGGGATCATGACGGCCATGGAACCCACACAATGTCCACCGCTGGTGGCGGCTTTGTCCCCGGTGCAAATCTTTTAGGCTCAGCCAATGGAACGGCAAAGGGTGGCGCGCCTCTTGCAAGAGTTGCTTCTTACAAGGTTTGCGCCACTGAGTGCTCTGATCCTGACTTACTGGATGGCATTGAAGCTGCTATCCATGATGGTGTCGATATAATATCGATTTCTTTGGGACCCAGCTTCGAGGAGGGGCAAGAATTTTCTATTCCCGAGTACTTCAAGGATGCAACAGCCATAGGAGCATTTCATGCCACGGAGCAGGGGATTCTTGTGGTCGCCTCTGCTGGAAATGAAGGACCAAGAACGGTCCAAAATGTGGCTCCCTGGATTCTCACTGTTGCAGCCAGCAGTATTGACAGAGATTTCCCATCTGATGTTATTCTTGGAAACAACAAGCGGTTCAAGGTGTGTACTAATTATGACTCTATAGTATTAATTTCCTCAAACAAAGAAAATGATAATTTTATAGGAAAGGAGGTAATTGGGTTTATAGCCACATCATTAAGGTTCTAAAAATGTTTTTGTACTATTACAGCAGATAATCAATCTCTCTGTTTCTCTGGTATATCAAATGCATTAATATTGTTACATTTTTTTGTGGTCGTATGCAGGGTTTCAGCTTTAATTCAAATACTTCACCACCTGGAAAGTATTATCCTTTAGTCCATTCAGTGGATGCTAGGGCTGCAAATGCCTCTTATACCGATGCGTAAGCAAACAATTGTTTCAGGAAAAAAAAAAATTGCTACCAAATATCGTCAAAAGAATTCTCTATTTTGATTCATGGATGTCCAATTTTTTTTTTTATATCGTGCTTAATATATGTGAATTTGTTTGCTTTCTTGATTTGGCAGCAAACATTGTGTGGACGGATCCCTTGATCCTGCTAAGGTAAAAGGGAAGATTGTAATTTGTACGCGGGATTCCCCGATCGAAATTCGGAAGAGCTTCGCAGTTTGGAAGGCCGGTGGTGTGGGGATGATACTTGCTAATCAGCTGGAGAGTTGGACACTTAGCCCCCGGGCATATTTTGTTCCTACAGCTCATGTCACTGCTGCTGATGCACTTTCTATATTAGCTTACATCTACAGTACAAAGTGAGTGCTTTCAGGAAGTTCCAAAGTGCAAAATAATAGTATTCTGTTGTCTTTTTAACCTTGTATATGCAGATGACAAATTCTGTTCTTTCTTGTTTAGATCACCAGTAGCTTACATAAAGGGCAGCACAGAATTGGGACAAGTAGCTGCACCTATCATGGCTAGTTTCTCATCATCTGGACCAAATTATCTCACCCCGGAGATCCTTAAGGTGATTAACTAAAAATCCAGTTTGTTATTGCATAACATATTTCTTTAACTTGGAAATTACAGATACTTCTCTGTATATCACATTCCAGCCTGATATTACTGCACCGGGAGTGAACATTCTAGCGGCTTATACACAAGCACAGGGACCTTCGGATGCATTCCCGCAAGACCCTCGCCGTAATTTAGCATTCAACATTGTATCAGGGACTTCCATGTCATGCCCCCATGTCTCTGGAATTGGTGCTCTTCTAAGGAAGCTCCACCCTGATTGGAGTCCTGCTGCCATTAAGTCCGCAATCATGACCACAGGTTCCATTTTTATTCTTCTCCGTATACATACTTTTTCATTGGCGCCAAGTATACCAAAATGCATTGACAAAAAGCAATGACTCCTTTGTTGTTTGTTCCGTATTTCAGCAAGAACTAAAAGCAATGTGAGACAGCCAATCCTTAGCTCTTCTCTGCTCAAGGCTGACCCATTCGATTATGGTTCGGGTCACGTCTGGCCTAACCGCGCAATGGACCCAGGATTGGTCTATGACTTGACCACTAAAGACCACTTGAACTTCCTGTGTCTGATCGGCTACAACACAACCCAATTGTATATGGTAGCTAAGCAGGGCTACAAATGCCCATTGGACCGGAAAACTCTGTTGGATTACAACTATCCGTCAATCACAGTTCCTCATTTACTAGGAAATGTCACGTTGTATCGAACCCTGAAGAATGTGGGGACTCCTGGCTTGTACACAGTCAGGGTCAAAGCACCTCGTGGAATATTAGTGAAGGTTGAACCCACAAGTCTGCAGTTTAGCAAGTTACATGAGGAGAAAACGTACAAGGTTGAGTTGAAGGTGGAGGGAAATAAAACGACAAGTTGGCAGTATTTGTTTGGGGGAATTACATGGTCTGATGGGAAGCACCATGTAAGAAGTCCAGTTGTTGTGAGGTGGACTGAAGAAGACAAGAGCGACGAAGGCCCGAACTAAATTTAATTTGTTCCATCCATTTCTCTCATACATTGATGAATCCTGTGTGAGTTAGGAAAATAAGGCTATTCGTTTAATAAATCTAATTTCCTGGAATGCCGTTTTGTACAATGCAACAATAATGGATCGAGGATTGTTGTTAGTTGCAGTTTTCTGTGCAGGCCTGGTACGTGGGCCGCATTCGATGCATAGATTACAGGCCTTCATTATTTGCTAGGGTAAGGCCCAAGTCGCCAAGTTAATCAACACCTGGCCCATGAGAACCATAATCTGAAAGTTTGAAGCGCTTTCTCTCTTTTTTTTTTTTTTTGGTGAAAGCGCTTTCTCTCTCTCTATATATATCTCTTTTTCTTGGTCGGTCTTTCTATATATATTAATATTATATATCAGCGGTTGACTTGTGAGTTTGTAACTGGGTATTCTTATTTATTTTTTCCAAACTCAACGGTAGGCTCATCCCCATAGAGCGGGAAATAGAACCGTCAAAAGACAAGAGAAATAGACTTATATAGACAAATAGACTTATATGGCTCATATGACCGTCAAAAGACGGAATCTCCCAATTACAAGCTCCGCCAAATACAGAGGCGTTAGGAAGAGACCGAGATCCGCGACCCAGGCAAGAAAACCCGGGTCTGGCTTGGCACTTTTGACACTGCAGTGGAGGCCGCGCGTGCTTATGACGCGGCCGCTCGCGAGTTCCGCGGTGCGGAGGAGGCCAAGACCAACTTCCCCACCACGGTGGTTGCGCAGGAGCTGAACCCCAACCCCAGCGCCAAAAACCGTCGCAGGAAACGCGGTGAGTTTTGATTTTTTTTTTCCGAGCCAAAAAGAATCCTTTTTTCCTTTTTTTTTTCTTAGTAATAAAAATCCTTTTGAATTCAATCGAACAGCAAAAGTGGTGTCGTTTTGGTATGTGTTTCAAGTCACGTCCCTCAGTCACTACTAGTTTGGTGTTGGTATTAGCCTATTAGGCTGCACTTAGTATGGCATACTTCAATCGGGTTAATTACAAACACTTCCCGCGATTGAAAGTTCTTTTTTGATAATACTAGAAAGCGATTGAAAGTTACTGACGCTATTTGAATTAGACTGAGGGGTTAAAATCAAGTTGATTTGAAAGTTCGAGCGGTGAAATTTTGAACTTTTTAGATCAGGTGTAATCTTGTGTTGAGCAATAGTTTTCCCTGAAAGACTGAAGTGTAACTTGCAGCTACCCTGATTGAAGAGCATCAGAAACTGCAACTTCATAAAGTAAGGAATATTCACTTTGAACATCGTTCTGTCTTATCTTAATGTTTCTTTTTTGTTCTGTTTAGCTAATGTATTCCTTTTGAATTGTTTTCTTAGAAAAGGAAATGTGTTGTTCTACAAGAGAATGCCGAGTTGAAAAGCCTGGGATTTTCCCAAAATGCTTCATCACATGAAGAACGCTACCATTCCACCACCGTAGTAACTAACAGACAGCCTCACAAGAACACTGAACCACGTTGCGTAAGTGTCTTTTCTTTCTTTTTTCTTAATTTTGTGCTGGTAACGTCATTGATTTATGCTTCAGACCAAGCTGAATCAAAGTTGGCAGTCTGATATAATATAAATTTGAAAGCATGGGAACCAGATGCGCTATTAATCCTTTTCTATTTTTTATATTTTTTAAAAACTTTTTTGCATTTTGTATTTTCCTTCTGTCTTGTATGTGCATTTGATAAATCGTGCTTAGGTTATTGGATGAGGACCTTTTGTTCTTGGGGCTTGAAATTAATTTTTCTGTTTGATGCTTTCCATTTATACCTAGTTATCTGAATCTAAGCTTCAATGTCACTTTAGTTTTTTTTTTGAGTTTAGGTCAAAGAGATTTCTGAATTTAGCTACTGTCACTAAGTTGTTGCGGATGCCTCTTCCCTTTTCGGAGCTTTTCGCTTCAGAAAAGATGCTTACTTATTCTTTTCTTTTCAAGTAAACATTATGAATATTAATGATTGTTCATGTTCAATTTGACAGAAAATGAATCTTATAGCGCCTCGACTTGAGAGACCAAGCAAGGAATTATTTCCCCACAGAGGTATTGAATTTTACCCTTTAATAATGCTGCTCCTTTTCAAGAGTAATCTGACAAATTTTTTCATGCAATTTCAACTGGAATAGCTGGAAGTGGTATCTTGGTACTTAGCATGAACTATGGAGGCATGTTGATAATTTTTTCTATCATTTGTTTGAATTCTGGAATCGAAAGTGTGATTGTAATATAATATGTTGGGTCTAAATGCATTTTTTTGCTGCACCTGTAGCATATGCACTAGATTTCTCAAAATTTGGTGCTTGCTGCCTTTATCACTTCAGTATTTCCAGACGAAAGAGAAACCTTTGTGGTGTAGACTTTAAAAATTTGTGGGATGGATTGAGTCTTGCAGAGATGACAAATCTTTGCAAATGGAGACCTAGAGTGAGCCATGGGCCAGCTCCTAACCTACTAAAACACCAATCAAAAGCTTTTTCTTGAAAGGTTAAATTTGTCAATAGCCAAAAAGAAATTATGAGTGAGAGCGTGGACATAAACAAAGGAGTCATGTTGGGGCTTTCTGTATAAAAATATTATGGCACGCAAAATCAGAACTCTTCCTTAGGTTGTTGAATACTCCACTAGTGGAAACCACTCTTGCCAAGCCTAAACATACAATAGTATCAGAATGTAAGAGGATGGAAACACTTGTCTTGTTTCATTCTGATTAGACCGAGTCAAAATTGACTTCTATAAGCTTTCGGAAAGCTTCTTTATGCCCTTATCTGCGGCTCAAGTTACGAAGCAAGTATCCTCTATTGTTTTCCTTTCTTTGTCATCATGCTGATCCGCTGCTTTGGTATACTGACAGTTTTCTGTTTAATAAATTGCAGAGTGTATAACTATTGCTGCTAAGATCTGGTTGTAAATTAACTTCTCTTAAAATTTGACTATCATGTTGCATTCATTATTTGCTATCCAAGTCAGCAATACTCAACTGATGCTAGTAGTGGTCCCTCAGATTTTTTAGAGATGTCCACTTTGATTATTTTTCCGATTAAAGCTTAATTAAAGCTCTTATGCATTTTCAGGCCAACAAAATGGAAACTTTACATAAAGAAAGATTTGACATGAGGTATATTTTTGTTTCTTTTAGCCTTCCACACTGAAGTTAACGACTGGTACGGGGTGATGGGAATGAGAGGGAGATTTGATCCCCTTGTTTTGTGGGACGAGGTGAAGGACATTCACGGGGTGGATTTAGTCTCATTCAGTGCTTTGCCTGTAAACAAACACACGGAGAAGGATGGATGGCAGAACTATTGTAGTAAAAAGAAATTGGAACAAGTCTTGGAAGACCTTCGATGTCAAAATGCTTTACTGGAAGCAGGAATTGATCAAGTTAAATGTAGGCTTGGTAGCAATCAACATGTTCCTCAAGAGTGTGTAAGTTTTCTACCTTTCCATTTTCACCTATGAATCCAGAAAATGGTGTTGAGACTGGAGGCAGGCGCATTGGTTAATGGCCATTCGTCCTACGGTTTGCTTTTCTTACTCTATTCCTCTTGTTTAGATGGCTGTTGTGCTTTCAAGTTTCTGACCACTGATAATCATTAGTATTTAGTGCTTCCTTATTTTAACTGGTGATCTTCAACCATTGGTTGATGTTCCAGCAGTGTTTGAATGACATTAGTAGGGGGTGGCTGTCCAAGTTTCGTTATGTCTCAATGAATGATTGTCATTTGTGAGTCATGATTAGTGTTTTGTACGTACCCTTTACTTGGATGAAACAATGACCAGGTATACGTGTTATGAGGTGTAGTGATAATTTTTTTTTTAAAAAAAACATCACTAACATCATCTCCTTACCTTCCATTTACTATTGTCAGAGGATTGGTATGTATTGTGCATTAATTTTCTGTGGTACATTTATGCATTTAATTATGCCTTGGATTTGCAGTGGAAAATGGAGCGGAAGCCAGAAGTTTCTGTGACTCTCCCAATAGACTGCATTGCGCACATCATCTCCTTTACCTCCCCCCAGGATGCATGTCGATTGTCACTTGTTTGTCGTGAATTTTGTGTTGCTGCAGGGATGGATGCTGTGTGGGAGAGATTTCTGCCATCTGATTATGATCACCCTACTTTGCATACAAACTCTTTCCCATCGGCAAAGGAAAAGTTTTATAATCTTTGTCACAAACCTGTCTTTCTAGATGAAGAAGAGTCAAGCCGTCGCTATGTTCTTCTTGATCTGCACCGTCGCATTTTTCGTGATGAGTATATCAGGGTAAGCAATCATTCATTGGATTATATTCAATTTATTTTTTAATTCCTGTTTTTCCCATGAAATCTGAATGCGGGAGATAATTGATTGTTTTATTGTTGGACAGACCAACTTTTGAACTTCCCCTTCTCACTTTTTTTTTTTTATAATGATGTAGTTTTGCTCGGGGGAATCTTTTGTTGACAAGCGGACTGGGAAGAAAGGTTTGCTGATATGGGATTCACGATATAGCTTGTGGTTAGTGCTCTATTATTCTATATTTGTTAAGTCATGCACATGTCCTCCACACTTTGTGGTATATCACCAGATGAAGAAAGTTTTACTTGTTACTTTGCCACTGTGGTCTCAACTGCCGTGTTGACCTTGAAATGCTACGCCATTCTTAGAAATAACATATTGACAATGTTTTGCTATTTTTCTGAAGTGTTAGGCGGCTAGGATTCGGTGAGGTGCTCGGGTTTGAGAGCGAACTTTTGTCGCCTAAAACTACTTATGTTGCCTACCTTGTGTTTAAGTTGAATACGAGCAGTTATGCTCATCACTTAGCAACGTTACAATTAATGCTTCATGAAGGAAGAAGTACGAGGGGATTGGGCCATCCTGTATTGCTGGATCCTCCAGAAGATATGGATCAAATGCCTCGGGAGAGACCGGATGGTACAATGGAGATGGCAATGGGTGAGTTCTTCTATGATTATGGACAGGATGGGGGTAGGATTGTTGGATGGCGTGTGAGGATATCTGCTCATATTAGCGTGATACTGAGTAGCGTCCTCTTTAAGGGAATTGAGTTTAGACCCAAGGTTGCCGATTCTTCTTAACCTGTGCTGTTGTCTCTGGCGGATAGAAGATTGCAGTCTGTCACGAGGAATTCTATGGTGCTGCATTATGAACAAGTTTATGCCAACTTCCGAGAAGAATTTAACTGAAGCTTCCCTACAATGCTGACATGGTACTCCCTTTGCCGTCAATCTTACTATGAAATCTTTTTTGAATGGCTGTGCATGCAGACAATCCCCTGTGTTGTAAGGGGCGAACGCTACTTTATAATGGATCAAGGATTCTTGTTTGTTGGGCCGCATTCGACGCAGTAGTTCACATGCCTTCGTTAATTGCCCGGGTAGGGCTCAAGCCCCCAAACTTGTCATACCTGGCCCATGGGAACCATAATCTAAACGCACGTTTCATTAGCTGCATTGCATGACTGCATCTCAAAATCCAATTGTCAATTGTTAGCTCGCTAACGTTACAAGTAGCCATCAATTACTCGTTTTCAGGATTATAAACCACGGTGCCCAATCTATCAGGGAAGCCACTTTATCCAGAAGACTAGAACTTTGAAGAATGTAGAGGGGATTCCATCCAGGCTTTTATAAAAAGTTCGCAGTAAAGCCCGTGATAGAATAATTCTCATGGTTGAGCCAATACTTCTCTTAGTATATGTAGAAAATCTTCGAGATTTTCACCCACCATAATCAAGTGCACCCGGGTTGAATCCGAATTAATTGGGGGAAAGTTCCAGATACCACATTGAAAAAGGAAAGAAATATACATACATTAACCCAAACAAAAAGTATATAAAGGGCCTTTAAGCTACAAGGATCTTGGCCCATAGGGAGAAAAAGGTCCAAGCAAGTCTTCTAGGCCGTGAGGCCCAATGAAATAAGAAGAAAACTTATTTAGTCAACGACATGAAAAAAAACATAGGAAAAAGTCAGCAATACGGAAGGGGTGGGCCCCAACTCCCCCATGATGTGCGCTAATCTTGCATCTGGCGACTGCAAATGATCCAGGTGTCCACCACTTTAACGCTTCTTTCCGTGACCAAGTTTATGAGGAATATACACCGCTTAACAGCGAGTGCACGCTTCTAAAAGTGCTGACAGTTTTATGAGGAGAGTAACTTCTACTAACTCGAAGTGAGTTAAGAATGTCGGTAATGACATAAACCATTGTTCAAACTTGAAAGCTCATGGTTGTCAACGATTCCATTTTTTTTTTGTTCTAACATTTCCTACTTCCTACCAAAATCTTTCCTATAAATATACAAAATCTAGTGCAAAATTTCAGCCAAAATTGGAAATACTTAGAAATTCAAAACATTAATGCGTGTGACGATAAGAAGACACATCTTGAGTCTTGCCCACTTAATTCATGTCAGTTTGATTGTGTGCAAGCACTTAACTCACTTATATAGGCAAGGATTTCCCAATATGGTTTTTGAGCTTAAAAAAGAAAGTATTCCTACATGGGGCGATTATTTTCCATTATCAATAAAAAATAAATATGGAAGTGGGAAAGTAAAAAAAGGGAGAGAGAACTAGTGAGCTTTTTTTTCCAATGGAGCGCACAAATTTCCAATCTTGAAAATATTTCGCCGTGAAATCAGGTTTAATTTGGAGAGGAAATGGCCCCCACTTACTACCATCTCAAACAAATCACATGCAATCACCTAATACCATGTGGTATCCCCTATCAGAATCCAACGGCTGTCGTTTCAGTTACGAAATTACGCACACCTCTTCTTTTGACCCCCTCACATCACAAGTGAAGACACAAACGCACATTTACTATCTTTCCTTCCATAACCATATTTTTTTTGCTTCTTGATGATATGGTAAGTTACAGATTCTCAACTGCTCACTGCTTCAATTTCTTCTACAAGCGAAAACTAAGAAAGAAGAAGAAAAACAAAAACAAGAAAAAGAAAAAGAAAACCCTATAATTCTTCTCTATAGTTTGCATGAACCATGAAGTCGCCTTCTCCTCTTTTCTCGCACAACAAAAGGGATAGATGGAACATGGAGAGGCTTGTTCCTTTCTTCCTATGTGTTGTAGGCTTGGTTACCATCTTCAGTTTGTTCTTCTTCTATTCTCCAAACCCTATAAAGCTCACCCCAATTAAACAAAAGAATTCTGATGATCATCATCATCATCAAAAAAAATCTGAAGATGATCATCATCAAAACAAAACTGAAGATGATCATCAACAAAAGAATTCTGATGATGATCATCATCAAAAGCAACAGCTCTTGATCAAACCACGTAAGGGTGGGGTGCTGCTCTTTTTACAATCAATCTGTCTTTTCACTGTATATGTCTGCTTTTTCTTGTTTTTCTGTTGTTGTCTGATTTAGACGTTGTTTTGTTTTGTTTGGTCTCTTTTGTAGAGATAGAGAACTGTGACTTGTCAAAGGGTAGCTGGATACGAGACTTTAATGCGTCTCGATACACAAATTCCAGTTGTACCACGATCCCCACCTCGAAGAACTGTTTCAGACATGGAAGGGAAGACCAAGATTTCCTCAATTGGAGATGGAAACCTGAGCAATGCGATGTTCCAAGGTTTGATTCTAAGGCCTTCTTGGAAATTGTTCGAGGAAAGACGCTTGCATTTATCGGGGACTCTGTTGCCAGAAACCACATGGAATCACTTCTTTGTCTCTTGTCACAGGTCAGTGCAGCTTTCTGTTTCTCTGATTTTTTTCCTTGAAAATATAGGCACATGCAGTTTCCTTGATCTTGGTAAATTTGTGGAATTGCTACATTTGTAGAGTAGTATGACAATGCAATTTTGAAGCGTTGCAGTTGTAAAACACTCTTGTTGTATATATGTCAACTGAATTGAAGGAGTCAAGTGTTTAGATGGGTGATGGCATTGGCATACTTTTCCTTGAGGGTGTCAAGTTAATTCGCTTATTTATGTTTTTGTTATGTTACTTAGTGGAAAATTACTGAAGAAAAGGCATTAGAATATTTGCTTTAATTGAACCTCTTCAATAAATAATTAAAAGGTAGGAGTTTCAAAACAATGCAGTAATTACGTAAACAACTACTTGACTTTCAGGCCAGTCACAATCTTCAGTTGCTCCCATAGTTCTGTCAAATTAATTTGGTATTGAATGAAATGTGCCAATGGGGCTTCAAATTGGGAGAAATTTTGAAGGAAATCATACCATAAACTGATAAAATTTGAAGTTCAAATGGAGTTCATGTCATTATGATTCTATTTTCTTCCATCAGGTTGGCATTAGATGATGAGTAGTGCAATGAACTTGAATCAGTACTGTTTTGTAAGTTTAGGGAGACAACTGAAGCGGGCTTGTGGCTGGAATGAAAGGAGCTAGTATACCTAACAAGGACAAGGTACGGTATAGGGTGTGCAGATAAAATTGTGACACCGGTTGCTCCATTTGCCGGCATTGCTATTTTTTCCACTCTTGAAAAAGCAATTACTTCCCCGGTAGGCCCTTTTCACGGGGCATTGTCTCTTGAAATAAACCCAAGACAGAGACAAATTGTGAAACAGTAAATGTTATAATGAGAAGTTGTTGTGTTATATTGGCAACTAGTTAAAGCAGAGTTATGATGAAACAATTTCGAGAGGATCATTATTGTATGATTCTAGTTTTGAATGGTAATGATTATTGAGGCCAGTATACTTTGGATGCGCGTGTGCCCTTTTCTATTATTAAAATGGCACTTGAAATTGAACTGAAGTTACACTATTGTGATTTGATTTGGTCTCACTTTTATCCTGGAACAATAATTACCATACCATGAACCTGAAATCTGGAATTGCACCATCAAATGTGACAGAGTTGTTAATCTTGCAGGAGGACAATCAAATAGATGCTTATAAGGATTCTGAAGACAGGAATCGAGTTTGGCTTTTTCCTGATCATGACTTCACCCTTAAAGTCATGTGGACGAAATTCCTTGTCGCGGGTGAGGAGAGGATGGTCAATGGTTCAGGATCCGGCGCTTTTGATTTGTATCTTGACAGGATTGATGAAAACTGGGCTAGAGAGCTGCATAGCCTAGATTACATTGTCATATCTGCTGCACATTGGTTCTTCAGGCCATTACACTTGCATAATGGTTCTGATATAATAGCATGTGTCTACTGCAGTGAACCAAATGTCACTGATAAAGGCGTTCCTTTCGCCATTGGAATGGCATATCGAGCTGCACTGAATCACATTAATCAAGCCAGCAAACTGAAGGGTACAGTGACAGTGTCAAGGACATTCTCTCCTTCTCATTTCGAAAACGGGTTTTGGAACACTGGAGGGAACTGCAATAGGACAAGTCCTATCACAGAAAGGGAGGTTAACTATGGATCTGGTGACTGGGAAATAAGAAACAAGCAGGTAGAAGAGATTCAAACGGTAATGAGGGAAAGTCAGTCAGGGAAGAAGTTTGATATCTTGGATGTGACCAGGGTCATGCTACTGAGACCTGATGGCCATCCTGGGGCTCACTGGGGTAACAAATGGATGAAGGGTTTTAATGACTGCGTCCATTGGTGCTTGCCGGGCCCTATTGATATGTGGAATGATTTCTTGTTGGCTGTTCTTGGGAGGGCTAGCCGTTGATTTTTTATATATTTTTTTAAAAGGAGGTGAGGCTAGTAAATTAAAATAGAATACACAGAATCTTTTGTTTTTGTTCTTCTTACTGCGGAGCATAATTAGTTCAACTTGAGGGGTTCAGCACTGTAGAGAAACTAGGAATAAATAGGTAATGATATATCTTTTGCTATTGGATTCATAAGCAGCTATCTGCTTGTACATAAGCATCTGGCGGAGGATTCTGGTTCAACAATAAATGTTAATGGTCTTCCTAGGGATGTGTCGATTTCAATCTGGATTTTATGAACTTGGAAGCAAATTCTTTTACTATGATAGTTAGCTAGAATGCAGTTCTTTTCTAGTCAGTGCATGGTTGCCATTTTTGTATACTCAGCAGAGCTGGTCACTGCCATCTCGGCCAAAAGAAAAAAAAAATTCTCATGCTCTTTGCAGGTGAATTGATCCAAAATGCAGGTGCACATTGCCCCAGGTCCAACAGGAACTTGAAGTGAAGATTTCCACAATTAAATATATTAGCTGGATCAACTTGGAGAATAAAACAAATTAAATTCAATCTATTCTCAATTAGGAACAAATAAATGAACCAGGCCAGTTCTCTACCCTGTCAACTCCCTTTTGCCCTTTCACTAACATAACTTTTGTTATAAAATAAAGCAACACAACAGGAAAAAAAGACAAGTGACAAGACTTTAAATGGAATTTAAGCAATTTCAACAGGTTTAGACAATCATCAAAGGTAGCATGTAAAAAGAAATTGCATGTAAATGAGTTAAGCTGGCGAGTTCATCACTAGAAAGAATCCATCCAGTCCTCCCCTTCACGTATATGAAGCTATTTAAAACAAACCAAAACCCAAGTATCAAGCAAACCTTGATTCTGACTTTATTATAAACTCTTAACTGGGAAGATACTTCTGTGAAAGAGACTAGTAGCAAAAGTGAAGATGATACGAGGAAATTAATGGCTACTGCTGGATATAACAAGGGAATTATGTAATTTGGAACAAGATCAATAATGGGGAAAGGTACAAGGCCTTCAGGTAATACGAACAAGGATTCTTTCAAAACGAAGCCAAACTTGAGTGAAACAAAAGAACTGCTTCTGTCATAAAACTACATGATAAAATGAAAAAAAAATGTGCAAGGGGCGAAAATCAGGCACTATGATCCTAATTGCGGAAAAGAAGCACTCGTAGTTCATTTGGAAAATGGAAAGGGATACTATTCACTTTCAAATGGAAAAAACTCATACAAACAGGTTCTTCCAGGTATGAAATCCAATTGTGGGATGCACATGAGGTCTTGAAGCCAAACATTGGGGATTTTTGTGTAAAAGACAGAAGAAGAGCAGAAATATTCAATGAAGTTCCAAAAAATTCATAAGCAATAAAGAAAAGCCTGCGTAGACAAAAAATTAAAGCGAGAAGTTGAGTGGGACACCAAGCACGCAAATTAATATATCATAGTCCTGTGCACAAAAATGATATATCACCAACCCTGAGAATAAAGGTTTGAACAATGAGAAGCCTGTGCCTCTAGGAGGCTATAAAGACCTTCCCCAACAAACTTGCACAGTAGCAACAGGAAACATAACGATAATGTGTTAAAGAATTTATGGATGATAAGAACAATAATAAGCCATAGGTACAAGGACGCCAGAATCAACCAGAGATCCCTAATCTCACACAAAGAATCCGATGGTTGGATGGACACAACATAAAAGCAAATTATCGAAGTTGACAACATGCCATTGTTACTGGCAAGAAAGGCTCTTTCCATGCTACTCGAGAAAGTAAGAAGAGAGGACTACAAGACGGTATATCAGCAGATCAAAACAAATCAACCCAATCCATGCGGAGTGAAATATCAAAGGGAAGTGCATAAACTGCCTCTCACCAAAAAGCAGCTAAAGACAGGTCCTCATTGAAATAACCAAACACCATTATCAAACTATTCAACTACCAGATTGATTGAGACAGCAAACCTATTGGATTATGGATATTCCACAAAAACGAAGCAAAAGGCAGTTTCAATTTTGAAAGAAACTGAACTGAGTTAAAGATGAAAGACTATAAACTTATCTTCATGGCACCACATGAAAATTCATTACTATGCTCTAAACTAGCAACATTGGTTCATATAGACCTACATGGAAACAGAATATGTAAGAGTGTAAAGCAATCGAATTGCAAAATCTAAAGCTTCCAAAGTGACCCAATGTAATAAGACCTCCAAAAATAAACCTTCCTCATCCTTCCACTGCAGTACCAAGCACAAAGGAGAACAATTCGCGAACGGGGGAGAACTCCACCAGCCCAATATCCATAGCATACCCACTAACCGGCAACTTCAAGTCTCTCAAAACACTAAAAGCCTCTCCCATTCTCGCCTTGGGCACCTCCTGAGCCACTGCACAATAAGGGATCCAAGAGTCTGGGCGGTACTCCTCAGTAATTTCAATCCCTTCCTTCTTCATTGCATCACACAACTGAGAATGAAACTGAAGGAGCGAAATCGAAGGAGTTGGAGCCAAAAAGAGGACATTGTTGTCATTTGAAAGGCACCCAATGGACGAGAGAGATAGTGGCAAAGGTTCTTGCTTCGAAGCAATGGTCTTTACAACTGATTGAAGCTTTGCAGGGTCAACAAAAGGGCTGGCATAGAGGGTTATGTGAGGTCTAGATTCGATTTCAATGAGTTGGGTGCTAATTTGGCGCCGAGCAAGCACGTTCCAGGCCTTCAAGACCTGGTTTTCAAGTGCTGGATCGAAATAGAGCTCAATTGCATAGCCTTGTGACATTGAGGGAGCTATAAACGACTTAAAAGTTGCAAACTTTAACACCCGGAGAGGGGGGAAAATCGAGATCTAAGGCTACCCAGATAGGGAAAAATCAGTAATTGATGAAATTAACGCAAACCCAGATGAGAATTAAGTGAAACGGATATACCCACTAGAGATTCCAGGTTGTAGAGGGCAGATGAACTGAGGAATGTGAATTAGGTGACGAAACGATAGATAGCGAGAAGCAGAAACCCAGAGGAACGGTGTAGACTCTGCTCAAATCGGAAAAATACCCAGCTGAGGTAGGAGGTGGCAGATTCAAAATTGAGCTGGAAAGACGCGGAAATGGAATAGGGAAAGGGGGCAACTTTTGAGAGAGACGAAGAGGTGTAGCGCAAATGGGAGCTTTAAACCATGTGAAAATGGGGGAGGGGGTGGGTTCCAGGTCCAATCAACGACAGAGACAAAGGGAACCAAGAGAAGTTCGAAATGGTAGGGTTCTTGGTTTTGTTTTTTCTCTTTTTCTCTTTTTACCTCTCCATGTTTTCTCAATGTTGTTGTCTTTTGTTTTCTCGTTTATCTGCTGGATGGAAACTTTTTGTCAAAACCTCGACTTTGTGGTCTTCCCCTACCCATCAAACTTTCATAACAACTTTCAATTATTTGTTCCCTCGAAATTGTTAACTTTGGGTCAGCACATCTAAAATTACTAAAATCACCAGCGGTGTGGTCTTTTTTTTTTTTGACAAAAAATTTATTTCCAAAAGTCTATGTTTTAGGCAAGAAAAAAAAATCCTCAAGAGTGTTGTTCATGATAAGACTTGCATTATTAATTCGAGTTCTACAAGTTTTCTTTTTCTAGTTAAGAATCCAATATTTTTCCAGCCTAAATGTTACTTATTGGTTAATGGTTATGCTTGATTATGGTACACTATCTACCGTACAAAACCCAAAATTAGCAAAAGTAGCTATCTAAAAAAATAATTAAGCACGCAAGTGGTTAGATGCCAAACTCTTCAAACCTTGACTATATGATAATTGGTACCACTGCGATTGCGAAGTCTGGATCCTAAATTCACCTTGAATCACAAAAAGGGAGAAAAAGAGAGGAAGAAATAAAAAGTTAAAAATCTACCATCGTCGGTGGGTGGTAGCTGGATTGCATTCTTCGATATGGAATCCAGCCCAGCCCAATAACCACAAATTCTTCCCTGGTCACCGGACGGCCCACTTTTGCAAGTCATTCACGCATTGATGGGCTCATGATGGGCTCATGTCTCTCCCACTCCCAGCCCAACTCCAGCCCCTCTTCTTCCTCCTCCTAACTCCTAAATTCCCAGAATCTTCATCTACTGTAAAACTCAAAACAGTCAAGAGGAACGAAGTCAAAACACTTCACTACGGCGAAATGGACAACAAACCCAGAAAACGCGGGAGAAAACCCAAGAAAACCCCCGCCACAGAAACCATGGACTTCCAGTTCACCGCCACCGACGACGGCGACCCTTCCACCACCACCGCCTCCGCCGCCGCCTCTGAAACCCCAACTCCTACCCCCACCTCTTCTAATCCCCCACCCGCCCGCAGGGGCCGGGGAAGGCCCCGGAAGATTGGAAAACACACGGAAGACCCTAAACCCCAATCCCCGGAGCGGAGGCAGAGCCGCCACAGCGAGCAGAACGGCGACTTTCACGCGCCCAACGGCGAGTCAAGGCACAATAACGGCGTTTTAGGAGGAGGGGTAAAGGTGGTTCCTGCAATGGACTCGGTGGTGAAGGTGTTCTGCGTGCACACTGACCCCAACTTCTCGCTACCCTGGCAGCGAAAGAGGCAGTATAGTTCCAGTAGCAGTGGGTTTATCATTGGAGGAAGGAGGGTCTTGACTAATGCACATTCTGTGGAGCATCACACCCAGGTGAAGCTCAAGAAGCGCGGGTCTGAAACCAAGTATTTGGCCACTGTCTTGGCTATTGGCACCGAGTGTGATATTGGTATGTGAAAAAAGTTTGTATCTTTAGCCTCGAGATTTAGTTTCTTTTTATTAATAATATTGTTTTAGAGTATACGATTGTTGTGGTTGCTTTTATTGAGGGATGCTGGTATCGTGGTGATTGTAGCGCTTTTAACGGTTAGTGATGACGAGTTTTGGGAGGGAGTGGTGCCTGTGGAATTCGGGAATTTGCCTGCGCTTCAAGATGCTGTCACTGTTGTAGGATACCCTATTGGGGGTGACACTATATCTGTGACGAGTGGTGTTGTTTCGCGCATTGAGATCTTATCCTATGTCCATGGTTCAACCGAGCTTTTGGGATTGCAGGTTGTGAAATGTTTTGTGATTTGCCTTTTTGTCTGGTTGGTGATTGATGTTGCTGATTTATAATGGATGCGTTTTTATTTACATTCTGTTGCAGATAGATGCTGCTATAAACTCTGGGAATTCTGGTGGTCCTGCTTTCAATGATAAGGGAAAATGTGTCGGTATTGCATTTCAATCGCTGAAACATGAAGATGTGGAGAATATTGGCTATGTTATTCCCACACCAGTTATACAACACTTCATAAATGATTATGAGAGAAACGGGGCTTATACAGGTATCCTTAGTGATTTTTCCATTTTGCTACTCTCCATTCCCCTTACCCGCATAAGCAAAGCTTGTAACTTGGGTATTTATTGATACTTTTTACTCGTGCAGTTGTCTGCTTTCCTTTTCTGAAGCCAGCTCACCTTTTTATTCTTTCCAGGCTTCCCAGTCCTTGGCATTGAATGGCAGAAGATGGAAAATCCTGATTTGCGCTCGTCAATGGGAATGGATCCTAATCAGAAGGGTGTACGCATTCGAAGAATTGAGCCAACAGCTCCAGAATCTCAAGTTTTGAAGCCATCTGATATTATCCTAAGTTTTGATGGGATTAACATTGCTAATGATGGAACAGGCAAGCATCTTCCTTCATGGCACCATTGCTTAATCTAAACTTGCAAATATCCAGTTCTTTCTTGATATGGTCGGGAATGCATCTTCCTTTCTTATTCTTTCTCTTGGATATACATTTCTGAGGCTGTTATTATAGTTTCTTCTGTCTAATTCTAGTATGCTTCTTTCTTAAACTAGTTGTAGACAGTTACATGGATATCTTTTTGTAAATAGTTATTTTTGAGAGGAATCTCTATTTGTTATGCTATTATTATCATTTTAGTGCACGCTCCCTCTTCTTCAGTCTACACCAGTCCAATTTCAGATTGAGTTTCTATGGTCGCAGACTTCTTTTTTCTAACATGTTTATCTCTGAAGTCTTATCAGTTTGCAACTACAATGAACTTCATTCTTATTAGTTTTAGCTAGAAAATAATGAATGGATGTTACTCTAATATTTCATTATGTATAAAATTTCAGTTCCGTTCAGGCACGGGGAGCGAATAGGATTCAGTTACCTTGTCTCCCAAAAATACACTGGGGACAAAGCCGTCGTCAAGGTTCTTCGCAATTCAAAAATTCTGGAATTTAATGTAAAACTTGACACTCACAAGCGACTCATCCCAGCACATATCAAGGGGAAACCTCCTTCCTATTACATTGTTGCTGGATTTGTTTTTGCTGCTGTTTCAGTTCCATATCTGCGTTCTGAGGTGCTTGACCAACTTTACTACTGTTTTTTGTTCGAGTTATCCCTGTTTGCCAATTTGTTTCTAGTCTAATGTCTTGGCGTAAATGTTTCAACTACAGTTTTCTCCTCATAATTTTGCTTGTGTTGAAGGTTGCAATTTTACTAATGTCTAACTAGTTAAACTGCATTTGTTGCCAGTATGGAAAGGAATATGAATTTGATGCTCCAGTAAAACTGTTGGACAAGCATCTTCATGCTATGGCTCAATCTGCCGATGAACAGCTGATTGTTGTATCGCAGGTTGGTCTTTCTCTCTCTGCCCCGAAACTCCTGTTTCCATATGATTCTTCTTGCATGCTTCCATATTGATATAAGGTAAACAGAGTTTTTTAATAGGGAGGAACAACTCACTGAAATACGCATCTTTTTGGAATGTGCTCTAGGTGCTTGTGGCTGACATTAACATTGGCTATGAAGAGATTGTCAACACCCAGGTATGTTCCTCAAACAGTTTGCTATAGACTTTGACCCTTGCATTAATTTTAAACTTCTGATGCGTAGGTTCTTGCTTTCAATGGCAAACCTGTGAGGAATCTGAAGAATTTGGCTGACATGGTGGAGAACTGTAGTGAAAAATTTTTAAAGTTTGAGCTCGATTATGATCAGGTTCTGTTCTCTTTTTATATATCCCAGAGTTTGTTGAACTTCAGGTTGTTTTCTGCCTTTTCTCTTAGTCTGAACATAGGAATTTTCTGTGGGCAGATAGTGGTTCTCAAGACCGAAACTGCTAAGGCAGCAACATTAGATATCCTTGAAACACATTGCATACCTTCTGCTATGTCCGATGATCTCAAGACATGAGAGAAGAATGCAACCAAGATTATCGCGCTCCTAGCTGCCCAGAATTCAAATTTGGCATGCATCCTGTAGACTGGGGACAAGCAGAGCACATTTTCATTTCCCCAGAAAGGGCTCCCAGGCTTGTTGGCCATACTCGTTGGTTGTCACAGCAGACGTCTCATGCCTGCATATTTCTTGAGTTGTAGCCAAGCCACTGGGATTGAGTTGTTCTGTAACTGTTACACATCGTACTGGTAGTTCAGGGTTTTGTTCCTACTCCCGGACTTGCTCTATCAACCTGAAGAAACGGGAAGGATTTGGTAGTTGGTCTGCCCTTTCTGCTTAGTTTTGTGGTTTCTTCTGATGGCAGAACCACGCGACAGATACTTTGTCAATATTACAGAAGTTTTGTCGACCCATTTTGCCTAGAAAATTTTAGAGATTTTTGTTAAAGTGCCTTGGATTGACAAAAAAGTGCCTTGCATTGCAACTTTTGAAAGCGGGCGTATTTTCTATTTGTTCGCCAAATTGCTTTGCTTTTTTCGGAAAACGTACTAACAGTGACTATAACCTCTCCGTCTTACAACGCCACTTAACAGTGTATTGGCCCTCAAATTTTCATGTTTGCCTGGCAATGGCAAACATGAGAAAGATTGTTGTCACGGGGTCGCTGGGGACGATTCCTTGTTTCCGGAGATTACAAATGGGTGTGAAGCAATTTGTAGTTACATTTTATTTGTTTCTGGAGATTGGTTTACCAGCGGTTGCTTGGTGAGCAAGTGGGAGCTTGGTCGGGATTCCAGTCGCTCCAGCGTCATAATTTTGTTCCAAATCTTTGGATTTTCCCCATATTACCATGTAAAACCCGATGGATATTACGAGAGCTCCAGTCAGACTGCACACAACAAAAAAGATCTGAATTCTTAGTACGGATATTATGCAGGCGATGCTAGCCTGGCTACTGTAAAGTTTCTTGCAGAAACTACCCAGCTTGACAAGTAGTTCAGACACAAAGAGAAATATAAGAATGACAATTAGTTCACTTGTGATTAGAGGGATACCTTCCAAGGTGGAGAGAATCTCCGAGAAACATAATACCCATGGCAAAAGCAATGGCAATTGACAGTGGCTTGAACTTTGCTACATAGACAGGTCCTTTCAAGCGTAGAGTCCGTGTGTGAATAATGTTGGGCAAGCATGATGCAAACAGGCCCTTGTACATGCACAGAAGCCGAAAGTGTTAGAAAAAGTTGATTGTGCAGATAGTAGAATCCAAGTCTATAACCAGATTGATTCTCTGTTTTCAATCTTTAGTTTAAGGGATATCTCTTACAGTGCAGAAAACCGAGTCCCATGCAGTATTTGGCTGCAGTTTCCAAGCACTTGAGGCTCCTTCCACGCTTAGTGCTACTATTGCTGCTACGATACTTACAAACAAATTGTAGTAGAACACTATGGTCAGCTCTGCTGGATAATCCTTCATAATCTGTGCCTGTAAGCAATGAGTTTCAGACATAATTTTATCATTATATCATAGAATATGTCGAATTAGAGCAGACCCGGAACTTTGCTTCATAATAATGGACACTACCTGGACAAATAACTGCAGCGGAACTAGCACATACTGGACAGATAAGAAAATACCGCCAAGGATCCAACTTGCATTTAAAGAAGGAAGAGGCTGCTGATCTAGGGTAATGGTTGGCGAAGTAGCAATTACAATTGATGAGCCCTTGTAGAGAATCATCACAAATGCACCCGCTATGGACACTATAGTGCCCAAACATTTGGCCTGAGTACTTTTTCTTCTTATTGCGACCTTTTCCATCCTTTTGGCCGCATTTTGGAGAAGGTTTCATAAAGTTTCACATATTTGGAATACAGAATAGTTAATATCAGTGAAGATTCCAGAGAAAGAACTACACAACAAATGTTGATGATGACAGAGTATTATCCATTGGCAGCAAGAGGTCATTTTTCTTTATCAGAAACCAAGACACGTTTATTGAGAGTACAAAGAAGAAAATAAACAAAATTTACGTATCTGTATAAATATCGCATACTTCAGGAATCTCTGAACTCTCAAACATACGAAAAAGAAATAAGGAAGTACCCGAAAATTATAGCAAGTATGAAGGTTAAGGCTGGTGTGAGGTTACTGAAAGCTGAAGCTAGAGTTGGCGAACTGTAGTTGATGCCTGAATATCCCAAAATCTGAGATAAGCCCCTGCTAGAACCGAGAAGTATATATCAGTCTTCCGTTAATGTAACCAAAAAGAGAAGAATAGCCATGCAGAGAAATCTTACCCTATGATCGCTAGAAGGCCGATTCTACACAAAATAGAGAAGCTTAGTGGAGGAAGCACTTTTGATCTGCATAGAAGAAACCCAAAAAGTATATATACTTTCAGTACACAAGTTGTCATGTTTTCATTCTCGTGGAACATGTTATTGCAAGAACAGGGCGAGGATATAAACGTATAAACCTGTAAGATAGGAAAGGAGCAGGAGAAAGAATAAGGGCAGCCATAGCGTAAGCATAGACAACAAAAACATGGTAGCTCATGCCCTTCGTCGTGGCTGCTTTAAAAAGTGTGTTTAAGCTCACGCTTACGCACTCCATACTCACCATCCCTGTAAATGCTAGTATGTCTCTGAAGCCGTCACTTCCAGCCATTTCTTCCGACTCTCTCTTTGCAGAAAGAACTCCCTTTGATGACCCAGTTTTTGGAAGCAAATTAGTTTTGCAGCTGTTGCTTGTAATGTTGACCTTATTGTTCTCTAATTGGTTGTTAGTTGTTACATTTTCATTCTTGACAAATTGCATGGCAGGTGAGTATAAATTAATAGGTGAGGAGGGTTAATGCTATTATATTATATGACTAGGTTCATAATTCAGAGGCTAACATCGGTTTTGATATGTACAAATTGCCTTTGAGATGTCAATGTTGACCAGTAAGTGATTGGTGAATGGAGATATGTGGTATAGTACTATTTACAGTTTTTATCTTCAGCTAGCCCGTAGATTGATTTGTTTAACAGAAGAGGTTGACCACAGCTTACAGCAAATAATATCTGGGATTTTCCAGAACAGTTGGATCGTTTGGTATACTCACTTTCTAGGATTCTGATTCCTGCTACCAACGCCATGATCCTCTACCAGCTCTTCTTTGGATTCGTCCCCACATTATGGTGTACAACCCAAAAGTAGTCGAGCCCCAATTGAGACAACAAGATACATGAAAAGAGTTGGGTATGGAGTCGGTATTTGGTAATATCTGCAATTGTTTTCTTCTGTATACAACAAGAGCTAAGGCCTATAGTGTTTAGAGTGTATCAAATAACATGCTCCCATGATATATATATTTTTTGAACTCATGTTGGCATGGTATACTGCTTGATAACTTGCGCACCATAAAATATCTGAAGTATAAACAATAGAGACGCATCAAATGTGTTAATAGTCGAATCATTTCTTTGTCTAACTATTTGGTATCTTTTTGTTTCAAACACTCATTGGCATTTCGTAATTGGAAGTTGAAACAATGCACCAATGTAGCATGTGCTATCTATCATCCGAAGTAAGGAATCCTCTTCAAATAACATTCTAAAAAAATGGAAAATTTTGCTGTAATGCAGAGCACCTAGGATGCAGCAAAGCATCTTGTTTCCTACGAGATGTGTGCGTGTATAGCAACCTGTAATTGCCATTCATTTCTCTACAGAGATTGCCCTACACCACTTGTTGCAGAAGAGGGAGCTTGTCGGGTGATGGTGATTCCAGGCCTTGCCTACCAGTGCTATAATTTTGTTCCAAATCTTTTGATTTTCCCCACATCACCATGTAGAACCCGATAACTATTATCACTGCTCCGATGAGACTGCAAAGCAAATGATCAAATATTCAATACCAATGCTTATCAACTAACAGTAGGTGCAGAATATCAAGACACAGAAATCAAGATAAGTTATATGCAGCAAAAAAAGACATTATGACAGTGACCAACTAGCAACGGGTAGAGGTTTCATTTCTTCTCCCATGATTCTGCATCAGCTGGTGATACTAGCTTGGTAATACGCGATAGTAACTTTCTTGACAGGCAAACTATTTAGCTTGGTATAAAAAAATCAGAGTGGTAGCTTTGCCAGGAAAGAAGGAGAGTATCAGAATAAGCAAGTTGCAGTGAGCTGGAAGTTCAAACCTTCCAAGATATAGAGGATCTCCGAGGAACATAAAACCCATGGCAGCAGCAATTGCTATGGACAGTGGCTTGAACATTGCAACATAGACAGGTCCCTTCAATTGCAAGCCCCATGTGTGAACAACATTGGTCAAGCATGATCCGAACAGGCCCTAAGACATTTAAACCAACCCAAGTATCAAGGAAATTGATTATACAGAATCTAAATCTTATCTGTCTTCAAACTATCAGTGCTTTAGTCTCTTACAGAGCAGATAACAGAGGCTAATGCGATATGGGGCTGCAATATCCAGGCACTTGAAGTTCCTTCGGTGATTAGTGCAACCACTGCTGCTATGATGCTTACAAACAAATTGTAGAAGAACAGTACAGTCAGCTCCTCAGGGTAATCCGTCACAATCTGAGTCTGCAACATACAAACGAGTTTTGAAAGTTGGTTGCCTGATATTGTTATTGAATGTTAAAAGTAGAAGCATGGAGCTCAGATTCATGAGGGGCAATACCTGAACTATCAACCATAGTGGAATCAGTACATTCTGAGCGGTGCAAAAAATACCACCAATGATCCAGTTTGAATTTGGAGACTGAAGAGGTTGATCAAGAACCAAGTGTGGTGATCTAGTAGAGAATATTGGGGGGCCGTTATAGAGGGTCATTACAAAGGCACCAGCTACCGACACTATAGTGCCTAGAAATTTTGCCTGACCACTCCTTGTTCTCAGTGCAAACTCTTCCATCCTTGTTTGGTTACATTTTGTGGCAGATTCGAAAAAGATTCACATATATGAGATGAGAATAGTTTTAATCAGCAGTGGTTCATCAGAAAGAACTGCACAGACAGATTGATGAGACAAATTGTAGTATCCATTTGCAAGTAAGAGCTCAATATCTTTATCAGAGAGTAAACTAATTGTGCAGTTAATCACTTTTTACAAAGAAGAACATCAATAAGGTCTGCATAATTTGGTCATCATGTAGCATGTGCAGTGTCTATGAAACCAGGAGTAGAAAGCAAGGGAAGGTACCTGAAAATTATGGCAAGTACGAAGGTAAAAGCTGGTGTGAGGTTACTGATAGCTGAAGCTAGAGTTGGCGAACTGTAATTGATGCCTGAATACCCCAACATCTGAGCTGATCCCCTGCCACAGCCAATAAACTATACAATTTTATACAACAAAAATCTTGGCTTTTGAATGCTGCTGTATGATGGCCGTCTCCCATCTATCCCTTGGACAGTTTATACTGGAAGTGAAATTAAGTCCCTTTTCTTTCTTCCAATAGCAAATTAACGATATTAATATTTAAGATTAACACTACAGTGGTCAAGGAATCTTACCCAATAATTGCTAGAAGACCAATTTTTAACAAAATAGAGGAGCTTAAAGGAGGAAGTAATTTTGATCTGCACAGGAAAGAAGTCACATTCAGCCTGCGAGTTGTCATTTGTTCCTTGAAGGAAACACATTTTGGGAAGAAGGAAGAAGAGAGAGGAGGACAGAAACAAAGAGAAAACAGACCTGTGAGCTATGAAAGCAGAAGGAAGAAGAGCAAGAGCAGCAATAGCATAAGCGTAGACAACGAAGACATGGTAGCTCATCCCCTTCAATGTTGCTGCTTTGAAAAGTGTGTTTAAGCCCACCGTCACTAACTCCATCATCACCATCCCTGAAAACGTCAAGGCGTCCCTGAAACCATGTCTCCCTGTCCCTGACATTTCCTTCCCTCTCGCTCTCTAATCTCTATCAGTTGCAAAAGTCAAACCACAGCTTTATTACCGAGACTTCCAAGCAAAACTTGCAGTTGTTGCTTACAATGTGGAGTTGACCCCTCTGATCCTTTCACTGTAAACTCTCCAATCTACTTTTCTTGTTTTATATATCAGAGGATTTCTTGGTATTCATAGCCTGCAGGACAGTCTACAAACTAATGTGGCCTTGGTGGGTTATATACGGTGATAAATTGGGTCATGCTTCACGAAGCCAGCTTAGTTGACTTGGATCCGGACCCATTTGTCCAAAACTAATAAAATATAAGAACTTGTGAGTTAATATATAAATACATACACGTGATTCACGGCTACAATTTTTTTTTTTTTGAGATGTGTTCTCATTGATATAACATAAGGGTTTTGACATGCTCAATAATTGTTTGTGAAACGTGAACGTTGACCACTGATATATATTACATACATATTTGTAGTGAGATACTAAGTATATACATTTCTTATCCGTTTCCTACTAGCAACATAGTACAGTTACTCAGTTAGCGTACACATGTTCTTCTTTGAAAAGCGTGCGTCAAGGCCTAGGAGAGGATTCTATTTCTACCAGCCATATTAACTCTGGCTTCCATTTTTCCTGCCCGGACTCCTAATATTTCTTCAGGTTGTTGTTTTTTTCCATAGTACTGCAGTTGGATTCTGCCATAGTACTGCAGTTGGATTCTGAGCAACCTATGTAGTTGTAGTTCTAGTCATCCCCGGTCTTCATATGGCCTACACTATTTCATTTTTGTAGCTTTGAAGTAGAGGCACTTTCTGGGATTCTGAGGAGGAGGAGGAGGAGGAGGAGGATTCCCTGCTACCAACACCAAGATCCTCCTTCACCTCTTCCTTGTATTTTCCCCACATAACCGTGTAAAACCCGACTGAAATTATTGTAGCTCCAATAAGACTGCATTGCACATATAAAAGACATTTGAGTTGACAATATGTGAATAATTTGCTCTTATTTTGTCGTTATACGATGCCATAAAATGGGTTGCACTGAAGTTGAAAAGTCCATAATATGTTTCAGACAAAAAAAAAAAAAAAAGAAGAAGTTGAAAAGTCCACTACAGGGCATGTAAAAGTAATGAGCCCAAGAGAACGAGCCTAGTAATTGGCCCAGAAATAAACTGGGCCAAAGTAAAAAATGAGAGAATCAGGTTCGTATAGCATACATACCTTCCAAGATAGAGGGCATCACCAAGAAACATGACCCCCATGGCTACGGCAATGGCAATCGACAATGGCTTGAACATTGCTACAAAGACAGGGCCCTTTAAGCGCAGGGCCCATGTATGCACAGTATTGTTTATACATGACCCAAATAGCCCCTGCACCAGTCCAGGGATTATTAGGATACAAACTAAAGAAAAGGATGTGGTGATAATACTAATGACCAGGAGAATTGGGTACCGAGTTGTTTTAGATTTTGGTCACTTACAGAGCAGAAAATCGAGGCTAATGCTATGTTTGGTCGCACAATCCAAGCACTTGAAGTTCCTTCTGTAATTAGAGCTACAATTGCTGCTATGATGCTTACACATAAATTGTAAAAGAACACCACGGTTAGCTCTGCCGGGTACTCCTTCATTATTTGTGTCTGTGGAGGAGAATTGAGAGATGTCAATTTATTTTTGTTTCAAGTATATATAATAACCAAAATATTTTAAAACTTCTAACATAAGTTGGGAAAATTTTTTTTATATAAAGGTATATACCTGAACAATGTACCATAATGGGACTAATATGTACTCCGCTGTTAGGAAAATTCCACCAAGTACCCAATTTTGGTTTGGTGAATGAAGAGACTGGTGGTGAGAGGGAAGGGAGGGTGATGAAGATATGGCAATTGGTGGGCCTTTGTAAAGGGTAACTATAAATGCCCCTGTTATTGACACTAGGGTGCCTATAACTTTGGCCTGGCTACTCCTCCGCAAAGAAATGCTTTCCATCCTTTTAAGCAAACGAGTAAAAAAGATACAGGAAAAGGGTAGAGATTAGATTATCAATCAATAATGACCACAAGTTAATGAACAGTACTCGACAAAAAAGTAAATGAAGAGTGGACAATACAATGATGTATATGATCCTTCCAACCAAAAAGAAGGACAAACTTTGGCACTAACGATTAAGATATGTCAATAATTCTAGTACTTAATGCTTTTGTAGTCACCGAACTAGGCCCATTTTATCTGTGGTGACGTTTCAGGAGCAATAATTTCTTGGCCAGATTAAAGTAGTCAAATAAATTATCAGTACAAGTATAACCAAAGTAAGACGGATGCTAGATTGTCCTCTTTAATTATTATTTTTTTTTTTGGCATTTTTTAACACTACCATTCCGTGGAACTTACTCAATCCTCCAGTACTGGTAAACTCCTCGATCGATCAGTTAGAGAGAAATTGAAACAAAACCAACCAAAATTAAGAAAAACGTAGGAGTACTACAAGCCAAGATGGCGACTCCTCAAAAGCGAAGAGACACTTCATTTAAAAGACACCGTAAACGCTGTTACGTATAGACAAAATGTTGTTGCTAAATATTCAACGTCGCCTTAAAGGAATATTAGTGGAGGATGATCTTCACACTCTAGTACATTACTACATTACCCAAAACGAGACTAAAGTTTCACAGCTGAAAAAGTGCAACGTCAGGGAAACATAATGTCTTGTGGGAGTTAATTAGTATAATATGTTAACAAAGCATCTAAAACAGAGCACTCTTGCGTGCCATGGTAGAATTAACCAAAGTAATTAAGTAATCCATTGAACCATTAACAAAACAATATCTCTAAAGTAAATGAACTTAATTTGCCCAATATTCCAAAATTTAAAGCATATTTCGGGCATGAAGTAACTTAAACAAACAGAAAAAGGAGAGAATAAAAAAATTACCGGAATATGATGGCAAGAATGAAAGTAAACGCTGGTGTGAGGTTGCTGATGGCTGAAGCAAGAGTAGGCGAGCTGTAATTGATGCCTGTGTATCCCATGATCTGAGATGAGCTTCTGCTCCATGAACAAACAAAAATCAACAAGAATCACAAGAAATGATCTGATCCTCTCTACAATGAGTACTACTGAGTAGGAACTCTAAATTCATTAAGCAATAGATACCCACCCTATGAGGCCTAGAAGACCAATTTTGCAGAGGATAGATAAGCTCAGTGGTGGAAGTGTTCTTGATCTGCAAAGAAATCAAAGAATTAAGCACATGCATGTAGTCTAAATCAAGTTCTAACAAAACTACTAGGCAAAAAAGACAAAAGGGAATACGTATGTACCTGTAGGAGAAGAAAGGAGCAGGAAGAAGAACAAGGGCAGCAATAGCATAAGCGTAGACAACAAACACATGGTAGCTCATGCCCTTTAACGTGGCTGCTTTGAAGAGTGTGTTCAAGCCTACGTTTATACACTCCATAGTGACCAGAGCTGTAAATGGGAAAGCATCTCTGTAGCACCACTTGCTTGCCATCTCTCTGTTTCTCAAAGTTCCTCTCAAATCTCTCAATAGCAAACACAAACCAAGCTTTTTTATAAATGGCTGTTTCTGAGATCTCGATGATGACTCAGGAGGATGTAATTGGCGCTCTTGTTGGCTAGAGGTTACTTGCTGGCACTATATACTGAGGAAGGAAGGAGTGCTTGTGTTTGTTATTGTCATTATTATATAATGATAGTAATGTCCTTGTTAGCATGTGGAAATTAATGATTTTGATATATGGGGTTTTTTTTTTGTTTTTAATATTTGCATTGGCAACCATAAATATGAAGCACTATGTATTGTTTTGTTGTCAACTAGGAGGGGACTCGCTCTCTATCATTTTCAATTTGACAGTCTAAAACAAAGAGGCGAGGTCTGCTTGACATGCATCTTAATTTTGGGCTTAATTAATGTTGCCAACTAATCACTGTATTTGACAGGGTGATGCATTAATTATTTTCTTGTTTTCGCCAAACAATAATGTTCACTGCCATTCGATAAAAGATTTTTTTTTTCACGAAAAAAATGACAGATATTTTCGGGATGAATCTTTATCATTTGGAAAGAATATTTTTCTTTTCCGGCTAGCTTTTCTTTTTCCTAATTTCGGTGATAATTTTGATACATATATAGAACGAATGCAAACATCAATTTTTATTTTTTTCAAAATAGGAGCAAAAAAGATTATGCTTGATCAACAACATCATCGATATAAAGTAAGAGCATATTCATCAGCCAAGCACTTTTGTCTGGTTGCAACACTCGAGTGTCCCTACTTGCTTCAGGTTTGTAATTCCAAGATCAAAAGTGACTCGAAACTTGTTGTGTACCAACCCGAAAAAGAAAAGGATGGCATTTCCTCTTTAGTTTATTTGGATTGGCTGTGAGGCAATGTTATTAAAATTGATGGGTCAGACTGGTTTAACCAGGTTACCCGAAACTCGAACACAGTCCGATCCAACATTTTTAGTTCAATTTGATAGGTTGGATCGTGCTTCAACCAAGATTATACCTTATGAAATCGCCGAGCAGAGTCTTACTGGTTTGACCACCAACCCAAATTTTCTAAACCTTGCTGTGGGGGGTCGGTTCCCCAACAAAAATAATAACAATAACTCACCTCTTTAAATCATCTCCATACTAATTGCAGGGTCATTATCATTTGATAATAGCACAGAACCTATCTGTTTCCACTTAACCATATTCGTTTTTCATCAATTAAATTATTCTTTTTTCTTTCCACTGAACTGAAGTGTGCCCGAAAATTGGGGCCCAAGCTTGTTAGTGGAAAGATGAGGGCTACGATGCCTGTTGGAAAAGAATCCCAAGTTGGCAAAGGTAGAAGAGAAAAAAATGGAGAATTGCAATCTCTAACGAAAAAGCAATCTGGCTAGTTCCTAGTTAGTTATGGAGAAAGTAGCTTCCAAGTTCAAACTAAACTTTTTTTTGCCGGTTTAGTATTTCTAATCCGGATCCAATCCTGGCTGCGACTATGACGAGAGAGACCTAATTAAGCGAAACCAAGTTGCTTGCGACGTAATCCAAGACCAACCCTGGGCAAGTACACACTAAATTGACACCCGTAATATACCCTAAAGCTGCCTCTATGAATTATTAATATGTTAAGCTTTGTGATTGCCAATTTAATTAGAAGTAGTAGCAGTTGGTTGCCATATGTTTGGTGCGCTTCTGGTTAAGAAAGTGGAATGCCCTGACATCAGAATTAGTTGCGGCAAGACAGTAGGTGCGCCATTTGGAAGCGCAAATACAATTGTTTAGTGAAGTAGCTAGGCAATCTTGAGAGATAACAGTTGAGTCTGTGTGGGGGGAAATGGACACGCAGTGGGCACAAGCCATTTGCTTTTAATTAAAGGGAACGTGTTCTACACACTCTTTTACGTTTAAAGTCGAAAACGCCGAAAGGGGAAAAGGAAATTTAATAAGGCTGGTGATGTTTGTTGCATTGCATTGCATCCACGGATCGCCCCAAAAGTCTCTTGCATTATTGCCCCACTATTGTTTAGGTTTCTTGTATGGCCGGAGGAGCATGTATCCATATTTGTTTTCATATTCCTTGTTTCTGTTTTTATTCAATGCTTCCTTGTTTACTGCTCTTATAAATTACTTGCACGTCAGATTTAGCAAATTAGTGATTATCCACTTATCATCCTTTTTTTTCTTCTTTTTTTTCCGGTTAATATCACCCATGTACACGAGTAACACGACCTGTTTAAAAGGAATTCCCACATGACAACAACTTCGAATATTTCGGATGTACAGGCGTTTAATAATCATTGAACTAACTGTTGGTATAAGTCATATTCCACAAATTAACCAGGGAATCTTTCTTTTTCTTAGTCTATAATTCTTTTATTTTTTTTCCTTTTTAGCTTCCTTGTGTTACGAGTCTTTTGACCTTTTATTATGATGCTTGAAAAAAGGGCCGGACATGCCGTTTGGTAAAACAGCGAGCATTATAAATTATATTGATCTTTTTGCAAAAAAGAAGAAATAGATGTTGCAAATCAGTGATTGAACATTATCCATTGGCATATACAATCCTTTCCCTTTTTTTTTTTTTTGGACCTCCATATAATTCTTTCTTGTCATGCTATAAATCAGTGGCTTTGCAATAATGGCATCTTATCATCAGAAGATGATGATGGGGCCAAGCCACTAAAGTCACACCCTTCAATGGTTTCTTGTTCTTGTGCCTTTCCCCACAAGACGGTATAAAACCCAATGGATATGATGACTGCACCAATAATACTGCGAAGTCATTGTAGAAGAAAAGTAAGACTAGTTTTAGAAGAAAAGTAAGATGACTCAAGGTCAATGCTTCTTCACTTCTTACAATTTGTTTCGGTGATACATAAAACAAAGGAATGCATGCCTCTTCCAATTTATTGTTTTCTTAACAATACTGGGTGATGGTGAAACATTACAAGGCATACTTGTTTTATTTTGGAACCATTCATTCCATCTGGAAAAAAACAAGAAGAGGGATTGTATGGTGGTACCTTCCAAGATAGAGAGCATCACCAAGGAATATGAAACCCATAATTGCTGCAATGGCTATTGAGAGCGGCTTAAATGTTGCTACATAGACAGGCCCTTTTAACCGCAGCGCCCATGTTTGAACAAAAGTGGTCAAGCTATAACCAAAAAGTCCCTGAAGCAAAATAGACTCTGATGTCAGCTATTAGAACAATTTTGGCAGTTGGTAAGATACTTGACGAGGAGATCACCTACCGAATATATGACTGCAACCAGTTTTATGTCAGGACCTAATCTCCAGGCATCCAGATTATTTTCAGCCATAAAACATACTGGAGCAAGTATGATGGTTCCACACAGGTAGTAAAAGAAGACTACAACCAATTCTGCAGGGTATATCTTCATTACTTGTGTCTGCCAAAATGCTATAAAACTCCTGTTTAGCTCCTTCGAATGTTTGCATAATTGAGGCGCTGAAGCCTAAATCTAAAGTTAAGTTACCTACCTGAATAATGTACCACACGGAGCAAAGAAGATACTCTGTAGTGATTAACAGGCTACCAACCATCCAAAGTGATTGTGATGAGCCTGAAATCTGCTGGAGCGAAATGAACTGTGTACCGGATTGAATTGACAAAACTATGGGGCCTTTATAAAGAGTCAACACCATTGCACCTGATACTGATACTATACTTCCTATGATTTTGGCCTGAGCACTGGAGCTTGATAGAACTACCTTTTCCATTCTTTGACAAGGAATTCGATCGAATGACAAAAGAAAAACAGGATGAGAAATGAGTAGCTGCTGGTAATGGCTCAGTAGGAGGGGTTTGACACATAATATACAAAGCAAAACATAGAAATGATTAGTTGCTGGTAAGAATGTTCAAATGTGCCTGCTTATTCACTGAGAATTAGGTTGGGTGAAATATTAAAGGTAAGTTCATTTTGTGATCATGAATCAGCACGGGTTGAGTGATAAATGAAAAAAAAAAAAAAAGAAGAAAAGCGTCTACTTAGCTTTAAACAGGATATGGGAGCCAACACTATTTACTGTGGAGGACATATCTATTAGATTTCACCTAAGTGATCATGGGTTCAATTCCAGCAATCATGGGTTTGATCCCAATGGTTATTGGGAGGATTTGGGTAGTTTCTAAACTTCCAATGTGCCAAAGATGTTTTTGGAACTAAATTAGGAGCCCATACAAGAAAGGCAAGCACCTGAAAATGACGGCAAGCGCAAAAGTGAAAGCCGGTAACAGGTTGGAGATGGCTGAATCAAGAGTTGGAGAACAGTAATCTATTCCTTTGAAGCCAAGAGTATCACCCAGAGCCCTGATCTCTTCAAACAAAGAAAAAAAGAAAGTCTTAAGTTCAGTTCTTTTCCGGAAATTGACAAATCAAATCATTGGTTCAAAACAGCAGAGAAACCACATCACATCATCATCCTTACCCAATAAGCCCAAGGAGTAGGATTCTGGAGAAAAGAGGGAACTTTGATGAAGGAATCACTGCTCTGTTTCTGCAGAGTGTATAAAAAAATTAATACCAACAGAGAAAACAGATAAAATTGGTGGGTACCCCCAATTTATTCATACAGAAGAAGAAAGTTTGAAAAAAAGAACAAACAGAAGCTTACCTGCGAAGAATGAAGGGGAGAGGGATGATGAGAACAAGAGTGGAAACGGCGTAAGAATAGAAGACGTAGACATAGTAACTCATCCCTTTGAAAGTAGCCGCCTTGAATAGTGTGTTTATGGCCACCAGGTTGCACTCTATTGCAACCAAGGCTGCTAACGGAAAGACATCATTGTACAACCGATATCTCCAACTCATCTCCCTCTCTTTTTTGTGCCTCTTTTGGCGTTTGATGTTTTTGGAGGCTGTCCTGGTCAGGACACCGTGTATACTATTATTGGTGGATAAGTGGTTGCGCCGATTTACTATGGGTCAATGTGACTTCCAATCCGGTAAACTCAACTCAACTGAACTGAAAAGAAAAGACAAAAAAGAATCTATAGTTTTTCATCGCTGCGCCTGCCACCGGATTTGTTCTTTATTATGGACGATTACCAGTGAATGAATTATGGAGCCGGTTGCCATTGGTTGACTTTATCGTTTCGGTTCCTGGAACATTTTTTATTAAGCGGGCAAGCCCCTCATTTATTCTTACGCAGAAGTAACTACAAGTCGTTTATAGTAAAAACAGAAAACTAAGTGTCGTCTCTGTATAACCAGAAATCATCGCCATTTGTACAACAAATTGAACTGTGGAAATTTTCTGTGCATATGCCTTCTTTAGTTTGATTTTTTATCTTTCTTTTTGCCAACAATGTTCTAACCTCTATTTAATGCTTGAGAAACGAGATAGATGCTCCTAATCCCAGATAGCAAATCATCCATTTGCTATAAATCAGTGGCTTCTCAATAATGGCAGCTTATCATCAGATGATGAGGCCAATCCACTAAAGTCAAACTCCTCAATGGTTTCTTGTTCTTTGGCCTTTCCCCACAACACGGTATAAAACCCAATGGATATGATGACGGCTCCAATAATACTGCAAAGACAAGGTTGAAGGAAAGCCAGATTAGTTATAGGAGGGTGAAGAACTCAAGACCAATACTTCATCAGTTGTTTCCATTTGTTGCTCTGCTACTACTAATAATTAGACAAACATACAAGGCATATACTTCTTTCATTCCAAACAAGTTAACATCAATTCATGTTTCTGACCAAATAAAAAAAAAAGAGAAAAGAATCCATTCCATCTGGCAAAATATGGAGAGGAAAGTGCAGTACCTTCCAAGAAAGAGAGCATCACCAAGGAATATGAAACCCATAATTGCTGCAATGGCTATTGAGAGTGGCTTAAATGTTGCTACATAGACAGGCCCTTTTAACCGCAGGGCCCATGTATGAACAAAAGTTGTCAAGCTATAGCCGAAAAGTCCCTGAAGCAAAACAGACTCTGATGTCAGTTATTAGAACAAACATTGGCCTTGGTAGTTGGTAAGATAGTTCAGTACAACCTACCGAATATAATACTGCAGCCAATGTTCCGTCAGGACCTAATCTCCAAGCATTCAGATCATTTTCAGCCATAAAACACACCGGTGCCAGTAAGATGGTACCACACAGGTAGTAGAAGAAGACTACAACAAACTCTGCAGGGTACACCTTCATTACTTGTGTCTGCCAAATGCTTAAAAACTCCACTTAGCTACCTTGAATTTTACATGACACAGGTGCTTTAGACTAAACTAGTTTCAAAGAATAAAAAAGTTACTTACTTACCTGAACAATGTACCATATGGCGCAAAGAAGATACTCTGTAGTAATTAACAGGCTACCGATCAGCCAAGTTGACTGTGATGAACCTGAAGCCTGCTGAAGCGAAATGAACTGTGTACCAGAAGAAATTGACAAAACTATGGGGCCTTTATAAAGAGTCAACACCAATGCACCTGATACTGATACTATACTTCCTATGATTTTGGCGCGAGCACTGAAGCTTGATAGAACTACCTTTTCCATCCTTTGTAAGGCATTGGGATGGCAAAAGAAAAAAAAAAAAAGAGAAATGAGGAGTTGCTAATAAAAGCACTAAGCAAAACATATTCTTTATTTTGTAATTGGGTTATAGAGCAAACACCGAATGAGCAAATGTTCTTTGACCACAATGAAGTTAAGCCTACTAAAGCACGCCAAAGTTGCAACAAATAATCAAAGTCTTGTCTTTTCTTTTCTCTTGATGGGTTCTTTTGGTCCCTTGCAATTAGTGAAGTATGGGCTAATTAGAAAGCAAACTTAAAAGAATGCAATCCTTTCGTAAGACCCTTTAATTTTTTACTATGAGTCATTGAGTCTATCAATAGAAAAACAATCTCGTCCACACGCGCTGCAGTTTTCTAGCGAACAAAGCTCAATTGAGGAACGGCGAAAAATTGAAGATGAGCAACCACATACATACATTTCAATTTCAAAATTCTCTACCAAAAGAATATATCTTTAAGCTGTGACTTCTCCTTGGAACAAATACTAAAGTAGAAGAACAAATACAAGAAAGGAAAGGACCTGAGAATAACGGCAAGCACGAAAGTGAAAGCCGGTAACAGGTTGGAGATGGCGGAATCCAGAGTTGGAGAACAGTAATATATTCCTTTGTAGCCAAGAATGTCACCCAGAGCCCTGTTCTCTTCAAGAAAACGGAAAAGCCTAATTAAGTTCTATCTGGGAAATCAACAAACCCAATAATTATAATAAAAAAACAACAGCGAAACCATTACATTATCATCCTTACCCGAGAAGCCCAAGGAGGACGATTTTGGAGAAAAGAGGGAACTTTGATGAAGGAATCACTTCTCTGTTTCTGCAGAAAGCATACAAATGATAAAAACATAAAAGAAAAGGAAACACCAACGAAGGAAACAGAAAAAAATTGGTGGGTACCCCGAACCCAATTTTATTCATATTTGTGATACAGAAACAGGAAACACAAGAGAGCTTGGAGAAAAAAAGAACAGAAATTTTTACCTGCGAAAAATAAAGGGTAGAGGGATGATGAGGACAAGAGTGGAAATGGCATAAGAATAGAAGACGAAGACATAGAAGCTCATGCCTTTGAAAGAAGCAGCCTTGAACAATGTGCTACATGCCACGAGGTTGCACTCTACTGCAACCATGGCTGCTAATGGGAAGACATCATTGTACAACCAATATCTCCAAGTCATCTCTCCTGTTCTTTCTTTCTTCTCTGTTTCTTTTTTTTTTTTTCTTTGATCGCCTCTTTTGCGTCGATGTTTTTGGAGACTGTCTCGGTCCCGACACTGGATTAATGGATATGTGGGTTGCGCCAATTTATTTTGAGACGATCTGTCTTTCTTGCAATGATTTGTCTTTCTTTTGTCATTTTTTTTTTTTTGTGTCTGTGATTTGTCTTTGAAACTCTGACCAGGTTGTCAATCAACAATTGGATGACGCGATTGACTAAGATGGGAAAAGAAAATCTATATATATATAGAAAGATATTTAAGTCTTACACGAAAGAAAAAAATTCACACCTTTTGGGAGAAGAAAACGAGTTTATTATATAAAACCAAAATTTGGGGTGATAAACGATTCTTGAGTTTATTGGTCGTTAAGGATCCATTTAATTGAAAACCAATTATATATTATCAAATAATTACATAACAAAATAAATAGCGTTTTAAGCTAAAAAAAGGTTAGAAATATACACCAAAACAATGGATTAAAATTTTAACTTATTCTTCTACATATCAAATGTAAATAATTATAAAGTAATGTGTTTTCTTATTGCTTGAAGTTTATCCCAGTAATACCCTTACCACTACTAATTAGTATGTAAAACTCTATATATTATGAAGATAACCTGTTACAGCCACTTGCACGATTAGAGTCTGATCGAAGTAAAGCTTCCTTTGGATAACGGATGAACAATCCAAAAAAATATTATGGATTTTAAGAAAAAACCTCTAAAATTGCATCCAATTAATGGGGCCATAAAAGCGTTAGTACATGCCTAGTCACCGTTTTAATTGGACAGGACCAAATTAATCAATTAAAAAGAATAAAAAGACGTAATTAATCATAATTAGCATAAAGAGATACAAAATGCATTTGATATACAGATCTAGATCTAGTTATTCATCATCCGGAAACTTGAGTACAATCCATATTTGGACGTGTTGTATACTGAATTTTTTGTCCTTTGTTGCTTGTTTTGACCAACTCTTTTGATGCTTGAGAAATGATGTAATGCTCAAGCTTCAACTGATGTTGTGTGTAGTTGCAAATTGTCCACACTCGTCACGCAAACAACTCTTTTTGTCAATGAGCTCTTTTCTTCAAATTAATAATTGCTTGGCAACAATGGCATTTTACCATCTGTTGATGCTCCCAAACCATCAAACTCACACTCAAGAGAAGACTCTTCTTTTGCCATCCCCCATAACACGCTATAAAACCCAATTGTTATGATGACTGCACCAATAACACTGCAAGATAAGAAGGCAAAAAACGTCAGGGAGAAAAGAAAATTTTCAAGTCAATGTTTCTAATTAATTGTATCTTCATTTTTAAGAGTACATAAGAAAGCAATGCTACTTCTATATTGAACTATCCGGTGGCTAAAAAAAAAAATGACTGTGCTGTGGTGTAGTACCTTCCAAGATAGAGAGCATCACCAAGGAATATGAAGTTAATGATTGCTGCAATGGCTATCTGAAGTGGCTTGAACGATGCTGCATAGACAGGCCCTTTCAAGTGAATGGCCCTTGTGTGAACGACATTGGCAAATGTATAGCCGATTAATCCCTGAACAAATAGAATCCAATGTGAGATCAATGGTAGAAGAACTTAGCTTTTAACTTAAGCATGATCAGTGGTTGGCCACCCACCGAATATATGACTGCAGCCAATTTTATGCCCGAACCTAGACTCCAGGAACTCAAGTTATTCTCCGCAATAAAACATACTGGTGCTGATAGGATAGTTGCAATGGCATAGAACAAGAACACCACAATCAACTCTGAGGGGTATATCTTCATGATTTGTTTCTGGGAAATGCTATCAACCTCCATTTTAGCTCTCGAATTTTCACATTGTCATTAATTTACTGATGAGCGGATATAATTTCAGTGAATACAAAGGTGCATACCTGAACAATAAACCAAAGGGACCAAAGCAGATAATCAGTTGCAAGTAAGAGACCACCAATCACCCAACTTGAATGTGATGAGCCTAGAGACTGGTGAAGTGAAATAGATTGAGTTGCAGATGGAGTTGGCAACAGTATGGGGCCTTTATAAAGAGTCACCACCAATGCACCTGATATTGATACCACAGTTCCCATGATCTTAGCCTGGGTACTGAAGCTTCTTAAAACCAGCTTTTCCATTCTTTTCCAAGGTAAAGAAAAAAAAAAAGAAATTAGAAAAGAGAAGCTGCTGATGGTATAGGACCCAGTAGCAAGCACTTGAATTAAAATGAAGCAAACTAGAAAGTCATCATTTTGGTTATCTAAGTACAAGTTACAAACCCTTAACCAGAATGACATATCTATTAATTGGGTCTTAAGTAATTACATTCTCTACATGTTTGCATGTGAATTCTCATTAATATATCCATCCACCCATCCAAAAAAAGGTATTTGCCATGGTGGACAGGGCTCGAAGGAGAGCTGCACCATGCTTGTGGGAGTACTAAAAATGGGGACCTTCACCACACAACTAGACAATCAAAATGGGAAGGAAGGACCTGAAGATGAGGGCAAGAATGAAAGTGAAAGCGGGTACAAGGTTTCCCATAGCTGAAGCAAGAGTTGGAGAACAGTACTGAAGTCCTTTGAAGCCAATCATGTCAGCTGCAGCCCTGCTCTCCCCATAAAAGAAAAAAAACAAAAGAAGCTGATCATCATCAACTGAAATCCATCCAAAGTCAAAACCAATCACACTAACAATCATATATACCCAATTAGAGCAAGAAGGAAGATTCGGGAAAAAAGAGGGAACTTGGATGAAGGAAGCACCGGTGCCATGTTACTGCAAAGTGAACACACATAAAGAAAGAAAGAGCAGAAACAGAGGAAAGAAAGTTAGCTGGTTGGTGCCAAGAGTGTTATAACTTGTATATATATATTCATGTGAAACAAAGAAAGCAAAAGAGATAAAGAAATAAGAGCACAGTTTCACCTGCGAAGAATGAAGAGGGCAGGGATGAGGAGGATGAGAGTTCCAATGGCATAAGAGTAGAAGACAAAGACATAGTAGCTCAACCCTTTCAATGAAGCCGCCTTGTATATTGTGCTTAAGCCCACCTGGCCGCACTCTACTGCAATCATGGCCGTCAATGGCAAGGCATCCTTGTACCACCAAGCTCTCCACCCCATCTGGTTCACTCCCTCTCTCTCTCTGTTTTTCAGTCCCGGTAAGGCCACTACACTACTACTGGATTGGTGGGGGACTAGGTTGTTGCTAGTTGCTTGCTGCGGGTATTTATTTTAAATTCAGAACCGGTAAATTGCTTAGCCGGTTCCCAATTCAACTAGCTTTAAAATATCTTATTTCTATGATTGGCTGGCTGTATGCCCATTTCTGCTTTAAATATATCTTAATTATTAATTTTCTTATATTGGTGGAAAGGGGTGGGCCAAGCCCGATCAATTCATTAGCGACAACCGGGTTGGTCCAAATCGTAAACCACTTGGTTTGTAGGTGAGGTCTTGTGTTTGAATTCTAGTGCATGCAAAAATTTCCATTTGGATATAAACTTCTTTAATTTGGACATGAAATGTAAGCATGGAGTATAATCTCTCACACGATAATACAATTTGATGATATACAGATCTAGATCTAGTCATTCATCATACCAGAAACGGGCACAAACTTGGGCACAATCCATATTTGGACATATTGTATAATGAATTTTTCTTTTCTGGTGTTGCATATTTTGACCAACTCTTTGATGCTTAAGCTTAAGAAATGATGTAAATCCTCAAGCTCAATAGCTGTTGTGTGTGTTTGCAAATTGTCCACACGCATACAACACTCTTTTTGTCAATAAGCTCCTGCCCATAAATTAATGTGTCAGCAATAATGGCATTTTAGCATCTGCTAATGCTCCCAAACCATCGAAGTCACACTCCAGTGAAGAGTCTTCTTTTGCCTTTCCCCATAACAAGCCATAAAAACCAATTGTTATTATGACTGCACCAATAACACTGCAAGATAAAGAAGGCAAAAATCGTTAGGGAAGAAAGGAAAATTCAAGTCAATGTTTCTTATTTGTATCTTACATAAGAAAGGAATGCTCCTTCCATATTGAACTATCCGGTAGGCAAAAAAATGAGTATGTTGTGGTGTAGTACCTTCCAAGGTAGAGAACATCACCAAGGAATATGAAGCTAAAGATTGCTGCAATGGCTATTTGAAGTGGCTTGAATGATGCTACGTAGACAGGCCCTTTTAAGTGAATGGCCTTTGTGTGAACGATAGTGGTAAATGTGTAGCCAATTAATCCCTGAACAAAAAGAATCTAATGTTAGATAGTAGAAGAACTTGGCTTCAATTCAAGTATGATCACTGGTTGGCCACTGACCGAATATATGACTGCAGCCAATTTTACGTCCGGACCTAGTACCCAGGAACTCAAGTTATTCTCCGCTAGAAAACATATTGGTGCTAATATGATAGTTCCACAGGCGTAGAACAAGAACACCACAATCAACTCTGCAGGGTACATCTTCATGATTTGTTTCTGGAAAATGCTATCACCCTCCATTTTAGCTCTTGCATTTTCACATTGTCATTTACTGATAAGCGGATATATATAGTTTCAGTGAATACAATGGTGCATACCTGAACAACAAACCAAATGGAGTTAAGCAGACAATCAGTTGCAATTAAGAGACCCCCAATCACCCAATTTGAATGTGATGAGCCTAGAGACTGGCGAAGTGAAATAGATTGAGTCCCAGATGGAGTTGACCACACTACGGGGCCATTATATAGAGTCACCACCAATGCACCTGATATTGATACCACAGTTCCCAGGATCTTAGCCTGAGTACTGAAGCTTCTTAAAACCAGCCTTTCCATTCTTTTCCAAGGTAAAGAAAAGAAAGGATATTAGTAAAGAGAAGTTGCTGATGGTATATAGGACCCATGAAGCAAACTATATATGAATCAAGAAAGTCATCTCTTTGGTTATCTGATTACAAGTTACAAACCCTTAACCAATATAACAGATGTAATCTAGTCTGAAGCAAATTACATTCTCTACACGTTTGTATGCGAATTCTCTAATATGTATCCATTTTCTTTGCGATAGTGGACAGGGCTTGAAGAAGGGCTGCACTATGCAACCAGACAATCAAAATTAGGAGCAAAATACTAGAAAAAGGGGAAGGACCTGAAGATGAGGGCAAGAATGAAAGTGAAAGCCGGTATAAGGTTTCCCATAGCTGAAGCAAGAGTTGGAGAACAGTACTGAAGTCCTTTGAAGCCAATCATGTCAGCTGTAGCCCTGCTCTCCCCATAAAAGAAAAAAAAAAAAAAGAGCAAAGAGCTCATCATCATCATCAATTCAATTGATATTGAAATCCATCCAATACAGAAGTCAAAACCAATCACATTAATCATCATACATACCCAAGCAGACCAAGAAGGCAGATTCTGGAAAAAAGAGGGAACTTGGATGAAGGAAGCACCGGTGCCCTGTTACTGCAAAGTGAAGACACATAAATAAGGAAGAACAGAAAGAAACAGAGGAAAACAAGTTAGCTGGTTGGTGCCTAGAGTGTTATACATATTCATCATGAGAAACAAAGAAAGCAAAGGGGATAGAGAAATAAGGGGAAGGTTCACCTGCGAAGAATGAAGAGGACAGGGATGAGGAGGGTGAGAGTTCCAATGGCATAAGAGTAGAAGACAAAGACATAGTAGCTCAACCCTTTCAAGGAAGCCGCCTTGTATATTGTTTTTGAGCCCACCTGGCCGCACTCTACTACAATCATGGCCGTCAATGGCAAGACATCCTCGTACCACCAAGCTCTCCACCCCATCGAGTCCACTCCCTCTCTCTGTTTGTCAGTCCCGGTAAGGCCACACTGGATTGGTGGTGGACTAAGTTATTGCTTGATGTTTCGACGGAAAAAAACAAAGAGTTATTGCTTGTTGCGGGTATTTTTTGTAATTGCAGAACCGGTAAATTGCTCAGCTGATTCCCAAGTCAACTAGCTTTAAAGTGTATCTTCTTTCTCTGTCTTTTTTCCCACCCAGAGCTTTTGCCCTTTGCCCCGACCAAAAGGATCCAACTCTACACCTGAGTGAATTCTTTTGCATATACGACCATTTGGGCCCAAATATATTTTCTTTCTTTGATTCGGCTATATCTGCTTTAAAAAATATCTTAATAATTAATTTCTGAGTTTTACGTGTTGGCTTGTGGCTTGGCGTGGAATCTTTGTTGTCCTCCAATAGTTCTCTAGATATCTTCTTGTTCTTTGTTTTAATTAAGGTCTTACAAACTGGACTGGACATTAAACAAGGTATTCAAGAAACTTATTGCTAATAATTAAGTTTGGGGAAGAATAAGAAATTGCTACCGGCGAATGAAGAAGGGTGCATGGCAGTGCGATGATTAGAATAAGAGTGGGGAATAGCAGTGGAGGAGTAGAAGACAGAGACATAGCAGCTCGACCCTTTAAAGAAGACAAACAGCCTTGAATAGTGAGTGTTTTATGATCACCAGGCAAGCAAAGTCATCCTTGTAAGAAAATATCTCCAATATTTCAGCTCTGCTGAGCTGAGTCTTGCTCCTGTCTTTATGTCATGCGAGTGGCCCGATGCCACTTGATTTTGTTGTTGTTGGGCCACTTAATTACTTAATTACGAACAATTATACGTGAATTATGGAGCCGGTTCCCAGTCGACTAAAAAGCAAGGTTTTGAAAACCGGACCGGCCATCGCACCGTAAAAATTAGAGGTTCAGAAAACCGGAGTTTAGCCGGGGTTTGACCGGGGTCGAACCGTTGGACGAAATTTTAGATAAACTATTTCAAAATATAACGATATGATACCTAACAAAAAGAAAATCCTTCATAAGATGGTTTGGATACATGACAATAATAAAAAAGTACTTTATGAAAAATTAAACATGCATAAAAGAAATTGTCATTTGCTTAAATTTTATAGATAAACTAATTAAATCGAACAATCATCAAGACTCAATCGTCATCATCCCCATTAGTATCTTCATCTCTGAGTCTAAATCCAATATTATCTTGAAAGCTTGAAATACTTGCACCAAATGACTTCAAATTGAGACTTTCTGTGATGAACAATGGCGAAGTAAATTCTTCTTCTTCATCTGGTGAGAAAACATAAGTGTAAATCAATTAAAGTGAAAACAAATACTAATTACATATCTCAAGTGTAAGGATTTTTGTATTAACCTTCAACACGGGCACGCTTATTTTTGTTGTTAGTCGTGGAAGTATTGACTTCTTCTTGATAAAGAGCTTGCTCTAATTCTTCAAAATCAAGTTCTGATGGTGGCTCTTCTTCCTCTACCCAAAATTCGGTCTTATCAATACATTCATAATCTATAGGATCATAAACTCTTTTTTGTCCAGCTGTTTCACGCATGAAGCTACCGATTCCTAAAGCTTCCTAAACTACAATACCGCAGTAAAACTTGGGAGAGAAAACCCAAAAAAAAATAAAATAAAGCAACAGCAAAACATGACGTTAACATGGCCTTGCTTTCCTTTTGGAGCCAAGGTTGGGGTCTGGAACTATGTCATAAATCAGGAGACAAAGACTGGCTAGCTAGCTAATTATTTCTCAATCTGGTTAGTCTCTTAAAGCAAACCCGTTTCATAGCATATACCATTATTGTACTACAAATTAAAGCTTCCAACAACTATGGTGAGTTTTTTACTTTTTTTCCTAGACTGATGCTTACAAATTGCCATTTTCGAGTCATATTGGCATTTTATCAAACACCTGAAGTACAATTAAAAAAAGAGTTAAAGACAATTATGGAAGAGTTAAGCCTCACCTTGAGCAGTATGAATTAAGAAGGGAATAGAGAAGGAAGTGAAAGGTTGTTTACGTGGTATCCTTCAATCTTCACTTTGCTTTTTTGTAGAATTTTTGGGGAGTTAGATTTGGGAAGAAGAAGAAGAGCAATGTGCGTGTGAAGGAGGAAACAAAAAGAAATCTGGAAAAATCATGGTTGTCTAATACAAATGGCTAATGCTACCCTTTAGGCCTTTACAACTCTTTTAGTTTTTTTTAATGAAACGACGGGTTTCATCCCGTTTTGTTCCTTTTTTTTGTTTTTTTTCAAATCACTCGACCCGCCCTGACTCGGAAAAACCGTGAGCGGTTCGACCAAAACCGAAAAAACCGGAAAAACCGGGCGGCTCAACCCAACTTGAGAGAAAAACAGTTTTAGAGGTTCTTGAGAACCGGATGGGCCACCGGTTCGAGGTTACCGCGGTCGAACCGTCCGGTCGGACCCGGTTTTCACAACCATGCTAAAAAGAAACAACGGTTCAGTTTTTTATCTATACTGTCACTGTTAATGTCACTGAAACTGCCACTGTGCTATTGGTTGGGTGGGTGTGGCATATTCTCCCCTGACAGGCCCCCGCCCCTCACTTATTCGGTTATTCCCTACTTAGCAGTTAGCACAAGTAATTAATTACAAGTTGTTTCCATATATAGCAAAAGAATCTCACGTACTGCCCTTTCGGCAATGGCCAAACTACATGGGGACCAAGGTGGGCCGTGGTCTCTCCGAATCTTTGGATTTGTTTATATTTGTTAAAAGTCAGTTTGAGGCCCATGATAGTTACACATATAAGAGTTTATATGTTTTCTTTTATTATTTTCAATTAAATTCTTCAAATTATATATATATATTTTTAATCACTCGAAGAGAGGTGAAAACTTTTTAGAAAAAGAACTGAACTCTTGGGAAATCTTTAATAGTTGGTTTTTGAAAGATGATCACGCTTTGAAAATTTTATATATATGTATGTGAGCACTCGTAAGTTAGTTGCGGGATACATAAAATGATTAGCCTATTATAATCACTTCTAGTCAATATAAGTAGAGACTTTTGTTTTAAGATGTAATGTAATGTAAGCATAGAGTACAACCTCTCACAAGATAATACAAAATGAAATTTGATATACAGATCTAGATCTAAAACTTGGGTATAATCCATATTAGAAACATTTTATAACGAATTTTTCTTTAATTTCTTGTGTTGCTTGTTTTGACCAACTCTTTTGATGCTTAAGAAATGACGTAAATGCTGAAGCTCAACAGCTGCTGTGGGTAGTTGCAAATTGTCCATAAGCATATAATATTTTTTTTTCTTTTATCAGAGCAAACGCATATAAATTAATGGGTAGGCAATAATGGCATTTTACCATCTGCCAATGCTCCCAAACCATCAAAGTTACAGTCCAGGTAAGAGTCTTCTTTTGCCATCCCCCATAACACGCTATAAAACCCAATTGTTAGGATGACTGCACCAATAACACTGCAAGATAAAGAAGGCAAAAATCGTCAGGGAAAAAGGAAAAATTCAAGTCAATTTTTATCTTCATTTTTAAGGGTACATAAGAAAGGAATGCTCCTTCTATATTAAACTATCCTGTAGGACAAAAAAAAAATATGTTGTGGTGTAGTACCTTCCAAGGTAGAGAACATCACCAAGGAATATGAAGCTAAAGATTGCTGCAATGGCTATTTGAAGTGGCTTGAATGATGCTACATAGACAGGCCCTTTTATGTGAATGGCCCTTGTGTGAACGACATTGGTCAATGTATAGCCGATTAAACCCTGAACAAATAGAATCTAATGTTAGATGGTACAAGAAACTTAATTAGCTTCTGTTCAAGTATGATCACAGGTTGGCCACTGACCGAATATATGACTGCAGCCAATTTTACGTCCGGTCCTAGTATCCAGGAACTCAAGTTATTCTCCGCAATAAAACATATTGGTGCTGATATGATAGTTGCAGTGGCGTAGAACAAGAACACCACAATCAACTCTGCAGGGTACATCTTCATGATTTCTTTCTGGGAAATGCTATCAACCTCCATTTAGCTCTTTAAATTTCGCATTGTCGTTTACTGATGAGCGGATATATATAATTTCAGTGAATACAATGGTGCATACCTGAACAACATTCCAAATGGACCAAACCAGATAATCAGTTGCAAGTAAGAGACCACCAATCACCCAATTTGAATGTGAAGAGCCTAGAGACTGGTGAAGTGAAATAGATTGAGTTCCAGATGGAGTTGGCCACATTATGGGGCCTTTATAAAGAGTCACCACCAATGCGCCTGATATTGATACCACAGTTCCCAGGATCTTAGCCTGAGTGCTGGAGCTTCTTAAAACCAGCCTTTCCATTCTTTTCCAAAGTAAAGAAAGAAAAAGGAAATTAGAAAAGAGAAGTTGCTGATGGTATAAGACCCAGTAGCTAGCACTTGAATTAAAATGAAGCTATATATTATACAAAACCTCCAGAATCAAGAAAGTCATCCTTTTGGTTATCTGATTACAAGTTACAAACCCTTAAAACCAATATGACAGATCTAATCTAGTCTTTAAGCAATTACATTGAGGTTGGTTGCTTGTATCCATCCAAAAAATAAAGTTGTTTGCGATCAAAATTAAGAGGAAAATACCAGAAAGGGGAAGACCTGAGGATGAGGGCAAGAATGAAAGTGAAAGCGGGTACAAGGTTTCCCATAGCTGAAGAAAGAGTTGGAGAACTGTACTCAAGTCCTTTGAAGCCAATAATGTCACCCGTAGCCCTGCTCTCCCCATAAAAGAAAAAAACAAAAAGCTGATCATCATCAATTGACAGTTCCAACCATTGAAATTCATCCAATACAGAAGTCAACCTTGATAATCATATATACCCAAGTAGACCAAGAAGGCAGATTCTGGAAAAAAGAGGGAACTTGGATGAAGGAAGCACCGGTGCCATGTTACTGCAAAGTGAACACACAGATAAAGAAAGAACAGAAACAGAGGAAAGAAAGTTAGCTGGTTGGTGCCAGAGTGTTATAACTTATATATATATTCATGTGAAACAAAGAAAGCAAAGGAGATAAAAGAAATAAGAGCAAAGTTTCACCAGCGAAGAATGAAGAGGACAGGGATGAGGAGGGTGAGAGCTCCAATGGCATAAGAGTAGAAGACAAAGACATAGTAGTTCAACCCTTTCAGTGAAGCCGCCTTGTATATTGTGCTTAAGCCCACCAGGCCGCACTCTGCTACAATCATGGCCGTCAATGGCAAGACATCCTTGTACCACCATGCTCTCCACCCCATCTCTCTCAGTAGTCCACTCCCTCCCTCTCTCTCTCTTTCTCTGTTTTCAGTCCCGATATAAGGCCACTATACTGAGTTGTTGCTTGCTGCTCCTTTTTATTTTATTTGCAGAAACGGTAAACTGCTCAACCGGTTCCCAATCCAACTAGCTTTAAAATATATATTTCTTCCTTTGATTGGCTATCTGTATCTGCTTTAAAGTATATATATCTTAATCATTAATTCCCGAGTTTAACGTGTTTTGGGCTTGTAACTTGGCGTGGAATTAATCTTTCCTGTTGTCCAATAAGTCCTTAGACATTATTGATAAAAGATTGTTTGGTGATCAAGGTAGGGACAAAATGATTTTTGTGATACCTTTCATCCAAATTAGTGTGGTTCTGTTGATGCATGTTCTTTTTGAAGATGGACTAGACATAGGATAGGACACTAGAAATCTGCTGTTTAAGAACTTTTGAAAGATTGGCTTGATTTTTCTTTGTTTTGATGATCATATATTATTGTGAGGATGCTAGGCTAACAAAGTAAACACAACATATACCAGACATTCTATATCAACAAATTCATATACATCCAGATGGAAAATGTTTCTATTCCTGGCTTTGCTTTCACAAAAAAAAACTCATCACCTTTTTCTGGCGACTACGAAACAACAAGGGGACCAAGGGCAATGGGCGCTCCCCTAACTCATTAATTTCTCAGTGTAAGTAAATAAACTCCTTGCACTCTGTCAGTACGGTACATTGCTTTTTGTGGGTGATGCTGATGCATGAGTTTTTCTTATGACCTTTTAACAATCTATATTTGGAACCTATCCATCACTATGCGTTTCGTTTTACTTCTTCAATCTCATCACCTAGCAGTAATGGCATTTTGCTGTGAGAGTCTGATGCTAAGCTGTCCAAGCCGGTCGGTTCCTCCTTGGTGGTTTCTTCTTCTTTTGCCTTTCCCCATAGTACAGCATAAAACCCAATAGTTATAATGATTGCTCCAATAACGCTGCAAGTTAAGGTTGCAAACAACGGATTAGTAAGTACTAAGTACTACCTTTCTAACTTTCAAGACCCAAAAAAACATGTAAGATAAAGTTTCTTTTTTGGACTGGATTACAAGATTATGATTTGTGAGTAACAGGTACTAGTAGTACCTTCCAAGATGCAGGGGATCACCGAGGAATATGAAACTCATAAAAGCTGCAATGGCAATGGACAGAGGCCTAAACATTGCAATATAGACCGGCCCTTTCAAGCGAACTGCCCAAGAGCGAATGCCAAGAACAAAGCATGAATAGAAAAATCCCTGTAAACCAAGTAAATGAGGTCTCATTAGACACTGGAATAAAACAAGCCTAACTCACCCATGGTAGCCTGTTCAAGTCAAATTCAATTTGTAACAATGAAGAGACATACCGAGTACAAAACTGCAACTAGTGACATATCACTTCCGAGTTTCCAAGCTTTCATGTCTGGCTCTGCTACGAGGCATATTGGTATGCATATGATGGCTCCAATTAAGTTGCAGAGGAAGATAACCACAATCTCGGTAGGGTATATTTTCATTACCTGTGCCTGCAAAATGAAGCCCACCGGAAGCCTTTCTCATCATCTTCTCATCAAAAGGAGAGTGTTAGAGTGGATTGCAAACAAACCAGAATGATGAACGCGGTTGAGTAAAGAAGCTCCATAATAGCAAACAAAAGTCCACCCATGACCCAATTCGGAGATGGGGAGCCCAGAAGCTGATGATGAAGCGAAATGGAGGGCGAGGTGGAAGACATCATCGACAGAATTACTGGTCCTTTGTAGAGAACCACCACCAATGCACCTGATATTGACACCAAAGTCCCAGCAATTTTAGCCTGTGTACTGCAACTCTTTATGGCAAGACTTTCCATCCTGTTTTAGACACTCAAAATCAAAACAGCAAAGAAACTTAGCAAAGATATTAAAGAAACTGGCTGAGAAAGGAAATACAGCTTAATTATACCTAGCTACCTAACAGGCTCCAAAAAAAAAAAAATCACGGCCAAGGCAGGCAAAATTAGCAGGAGTAATGGTAAAGCGCATGTCCTATACATTAGAGAAGGGGTAAGGAAGACCTGAAAATCACCGCCAAGGTGAAGGTAAATGCCGGTAGAAGGTTGTTCATGGCTGAAGCAAGAGTTGGAGAACTGTACTCTACGGCCTTATACCCCGATTGCTGAGCCACAGTTCTGGTATACACATATCAGCTTATATATGATGTTTTCAATTATAAATACTTTACAGAATTAGTAGAGGAAGCAGAATCAAATAAAGTAATAAACATAACAACTTACAGGAGAAGTGCAAGGAAAAAGATTCTGGCACAGAATGGAAATTTCGATGCAGGGAGCTGAGAAGTACTGCAGGTGAAGAAGAAAAAAAAAAGCAAACAACACAAACAGAGAAATTGTCACTTTTTTGTTAATGTATACATAGCAGATGGATGGAGAGATGATTAACTATTGTGACATGACCTGCGAAAGATGAAGAGAAGAGGCAGAAGACCCAGAGAAGCAATTGCGCTGGAGTATAAGCTGAAGACATAGTTGCTCAAGCCTTTGTAGGAGGCTGCTTTGATTAATATATTTAAGCCAACGATGGAGCATTCTACTGCAATCAAGGCCGTGAAGGGCAGCACATCCTTGTACCAGCAATGCCTCCACGCCATACCTCCCTCCTCCGGCCCTCCCTTTGGTTCCCGGCCAGGTCTAATTTGGCAGATACTTTAATACGGGGACGCAATATTCCAGCTCCATTTATTATTATCTACCGTACACTCCACTTTTATGCAAAATAAAATATTTTAAATCTCCTGCCTTTCTTTTATTGTTTTCTGATTTGTCCAAATCGTAACGGGTAAAACATGAAGCCTTTAATTACGAAGAATTATTAAGAACGACAAGTGGACGGACACATGCAAAGATCTACCCTTTTTTGGTGAAAAACTTAACCAACATTGTTTTTTCTTCATTAAATTTAAATTATTGTTATGATAATTTTTCCAGAAGACAGAGACATAGCAGCTCGACCCTTTAAAGAAGACAACAGCCTTGAATAGTGAGTGTTTTATGATCACCAGGCAAGCAAAGTCATCATCCTTGTAAGAAAATATCTCCAATATTTCAGCTCTTCTGAGTCTTGCTCCTGTCTTTATGTCATGTCATGCAACTGGCCCGATGCCACTTGATTTTGTTGTTGTTGGGCCACTTAATTACTTTAATTACGAACAATTATACCGTGAATTATGGAGCCGGTTGCCAGTCGACTAAAAAGAAACAACGGTTCAGTTTTTAATCTATACTGTCACTGTTAATGTCACTGACACTGCCACTATGCTATTGGTTGGGTGCGTGTGGCATATTCTCCCCTCACAGGCCCCTGCCCCTCACTTATTCCCTACTGAGCACAAGTAATTAACTTAAGTATGATCACTGGTTGGCCACTACAGTGATCATAGGGGACCCTACAGTACAACCCGTTGGCAATGACGGAACTACATGGGGACCTAAGTGGGCCGTGGTCTCTCCGAATCTTTGGATGTGTTTATATTTGTTGGACCAATAACGACTAAAAATCAGTTTGAGGCCCATGACAGTAACACATAATAAGAGTTTATATGTTTTTTTTATTATTATTTTCAATTAAATTCTTCAAATTATATATATTTTTTTAATCACTCGAAGAAGAGAGGAGAAAACTTTTTAGTAAAAGAACTGAACCATTGGGAAATCTTTATTAGTTGGTTTTTGAAAGATGATCTCGCTTTGAAATTTTTCTAGTCAATATAAGTATAGACTTTTCTTTTAAGATGTAATGCAAATGTAAGCATAGAGTATAACCTCTCACATGATAATACAAAATGAATTTGATATACAGATCTAGATCTAGAAACTTGGGTATAATCCATATTTTTTTTAAGGAAACATTGTATAACGAATTTGTCTTTTCATGTTTTGACCAGCTCTTTTGATGCTTAAGAAATGACGTAAATGCTGAAGCTCAACAGCTGCTGTGTGTAGTTGCAAATTGTCCACACGCATATAATTTTTTTTTTTAATCAGAGCAAACGCATATAAATTAATGGGTAGGCAATAATGGCATTTTACCATCTGCCAATGCTCCCAAACCATCAAAGTTACAGTCCAGGTAAGAGTCTTCTTTTGCCATCCCCCATAACACGCTATAAAACCCAATTGTTAGGATGACTGCACCAATAACACTGCAAGATAAACAAGGCAAAAGGCGTCAGGGAAAAAGGAAAAATTCAAGTCAATGTTTCTAATTATTTGTATCGTCATTTCTAAGGGTACATAACTAAGAAAGGAATGCTCCTTCTATATTGAAGTATCATCCGGTAGGCAAAAAAATGACTGTGTCGTGGTGTAGTATACCTTCCAAGGTAGAGAACATCCCCAAGGAATATGAAGCTAAAGATTGCTGCAATGGCTATTTGAAGTGGCTTGAATGATGCTACATAGACAGGCCCTTTTATGTGAATGGCCCTTGTGTAAACGACACCGGTCAATGTATAGCCGATTAAACCCTGAACAAATAGAACCAAATGTTAGATGGTAGAAGAACTTAGCTTTTAACTTAAGTATGATCACTGGTTGGCCACTCACCGAATATATGACTGCAGCCAATTTTACGTCCGGTCCTAGTATCCAGGAACTCAAGTTATTCTCCGCAATAAAACATACTGGTGCTGATATGATAGTTGCAGTGGCATAGAACAAGAACACCACAATCAACTCTGCAGGGTACATCTCCATGATTTGTTTCTGGGAAATGCCATCAACCTCCATTTAGCTCTCGAATTTTCACATTCTCATTTACTGATGAGCGGATATATA
>JAKUCV010003388.1:0-11051 GCA_028386065.3 Turnera subulata | reverse complement strand
GCTCCATCTCTTTCTTCTCCTCATCCGTAGATGGACTCTGCTCAGGACTTAGTCTAAAGTAGTTAGCAAGAGGACAGCTGACTGCTTTAGCTTTATCCATGTTGAACCGTTGAAGTACCTTCTCTATGTACTTCTCTTGGGACAGCCATATCTTCTTGGCTTGTCGATCTCGAACAATTCTCATCCCGAGAATTTGTTTTGCTGGCCTCAAGTCTTTCATGGCGAAAAACTTGCTTAGCTGTGCTTTCAAACTGTTGATTCTGGAAACATTCCGGCCAACAATCAGCATATCATCCACATAGAGCAATAGGATGATGAAGTCATCGTCAGAAAATTTCTGAACAAACACACAGTGGTCTGAAGTAGTTTCTTGTATCCCTGTTGGCCCATCACAGACTCAAACTTCTTATACCACTGTCTTGGGGCTTGTTTTAAGCCATAAAGGCTCTTTCTCAATCTGCAAACATAGTCCTCTTTTCCTTTCCGCTGGAAACCCTCTGGCTGCTCCATGTATATTTCTTCTTCCAAATCACCATGTAGAAAGGCTGTTTTGACATCCATCTGCTCAACCTCCAGGTTAAGACTTGCAGCTAATCCCAGCACTGTGCGAATTGAGGTCATTTTCACCACTGGTGAGAAGATTTCATCAAAGTCAATCCCTTTCCTTTGACTGAAACCTTTGACAACCAATCTTGCTTTGAATCTAGGAAGTGGACTGTGCTCTTCATGCTTGATCCTGAACACCCACTTATTTTTCAAAGCTCTCTTGCCTTTAGGCAGCTTCACCAGCTCAAATGTCTTGTTCTCATGCAAGGATTTCATCTCTTCTTGCATGGCTTGAATCCGCTTTTCCTTATGCTCATCACTAACAGCTTCATCATAACTTTCTGGCTCTCCCCCATCAGTGAGTAATGAATACTGGTTTGGAGAGTACCTAGTAGAGGGTTGCACGGCTCTTCCGGACCTTGTGCGATAAGGAGAATTACTTGATGGCGGAGGAGGGTCATCACTAGCTGAATCATCATTAGCTGCATCATCATTGCCATCTTCTTCAATAGCATCTGCTGGCTCATCTTCAGCAGGATCATCTGGAATTCCAGGATGAATATCCTGAACATCATCTCCAACTTGTCTCGGCGTCTCTATTGGAGGTAACTGAAACTCCTCTAGATTATTACTAGGCTTCTCTGCTTTGTCAATGTCTTCTATGGTCTGATCCTTCATAAAGACAACATCTCGACTCCTGATAAGCTTCTTCTCTACTGGATCATAAAGCCTATAGCCAAACATGTCTTGGCCATAACCGATGAATACACACTGTCTTGTCTTGGCATCTAGTTTGCTTCTTTCTTCCTTGGGGATGTGAACATGAACTTTACACCCAAACACTCGTAGGTGATCATAGGAAATGCCCCTTCCTAACCACACCTTCTCTGGAGCCTCATACTGAAGAGGGACACAAGGTGAATGGTTTAGCACATAAGCCGCTGTGAGTAGTGCTTCACCCCAAAAGACCTGTGGTAACTTCGAGTGAGAGAGTAAGCATCTTGTTCTCTCAATCAAAGTTCTGTTCATCCTCTCAGCTAAGCCATTCAATTGTGGAGTTTTGGGTGGAGTAAACTGATGCCGAATACCATGCACTTTGCAGTAAACATCAAATGGACCTGTGTACTCACCACCATTATCTGTCCGGATGCACTTCAGCTTCTTTCCTGTCTCCCTTTCCACCATAGTTAGAAACTGTTTGAAGACTGACAACACTTGATCTTTAGACTTCAATGTGTAAGCCCAGGTTTTCCGTGAGTGATCATCAATGAAGGTCACAAAATACTGGGCACCACCAAGGGACTTGTTGAAAGGCCCGCACAGATCTGAGTGTACCAGTTCTAGCACATCTTTCTTTCTAGAAGGAGGAAAGCTCTTGAAAGAAACTCTATTTTGTTTGCCAGCTAGACAGTGACTGCACTTCTTTAGCTGGATTTGATTCAATCCTGACAGAACATTCTTCTTAACCAGCTTCACCATTGACTTCTCACCCATGTGTCCAAGGCGTCTGTGCCACAGCTGAACTTGGCTGTCGTTCTCCACAACATTTACATCATGCTGAGGAACCTTTGCCTGGGTCACGTACAACTTTGACACCTTTGTACCTCGTGCCACTACTAACGAGCCTTTGGTGAGCTTCCATTGACCATTGTAGAAGGTATTACAAAAACCTTCCTCGTCTAGCTTATCAACAGAGATCAGATTCAGACGCATATCTGGAATATGCCTGACATCCTTCAAAAGCAGCTTCATCCCGTTCATGGTCTCTAGGCAAACATCTCCTTTGCCGACGACCATTGAGAATTTATCATTTCCCATTCTTACAGTCCCAAAATTACCAGGAGTGTAAGAAGAGAAGAGTTCTCTCCGTGGTGTAGCATGAACAGTAGCACCACTATCAACTACCCAGCTTGACTCTTGGATAGTAAGGTTGATGATATCATCATCACAGACAACATTGAATTCTCCAAGAGAATTCGCTTCATCATCACTGCTTTCTTCTTTCTTCACATCTTTGCCTTTATTCTTCTTCTGCTCTTTCTTGAAGAGTCGGCAGAATTTCTTGATGTGGCCCTTCTTCTTGCAGTGATGGCACTCAACATTGGCGAACTTGTTGGATTTACCCCTGCTCTTGTCTCTGCTACTTTGACCTTTGTTCTGACTTCTCCCCCTCGTCACTGTAGCCAAGACCTCTGACTGTGAAGAAGACGAGCCTTGTGTTCTTCGTCTCATCTCTTCATTCAGAATGCCACTTTTGACGGTTGCCATACTCACGACACCGTTAGGTGCAGAGTTTGTGATTGAAACCTTCAAGGTTTCCCATGAATCTGGGAGTGTCGCCAAGACCATAAGAGCAAGCACCTCATCGTCGAATTTTATGCCCATGCTAGACAGTTGGTCCACGATCCCTTGCATCTCATTAAGGTGATCTGCAACCATTTTGCCTTCTTGGTATTTTACTTGCATCAGCTTCGTCAAGTAAAATAGCTTGTTGTTCCCTATCTTTGAGGCATATAATTCTTCAAGCTTTTCCTACAGTGTTCTAGCATGCTCAATGCCAGAAACGTGGTTGTAAACATTATTCTCAACAAATTTCCGTATATAACCGCAAACTTGAATGTGTTCAAACTCCCACTCCTCGTCTGACTTATCTTCAGGCTTTACCGTACTGAACACGGTAAATGCATCTTCGTCACGAATAGGAGATCCTTCATCTTGTTTCTCCATGAGTGGTAATTTGTGCCATCAAGGGTGATCATCTTGTTTATCCTCGCCTCCATCTGGATCAAAGACTGACTAGCTCCTCGATCTAGGAAAATCCTTGCGGTGAATAGTGCTCGTACAAGTAGTGAATTGAACTGATTCGATAATTCCCAGGAAAGATGGCCTAGCCAATCTCCTAAGACAGAATTATCATTCCAAGATAAATCCCCAGGAAAGACTGGAGGAACAAAGGTTCACTTAAAACCCAGCCTCCTAGACAGGACTTACTTGCACAGTGTATTAATTCACAACCTTGCACTTGACAAAGCACGAACCTTCTGCTCCGCTACCAGTTGTTGGGCCCGGTGGCACTATCTTGCGAAACAATATCACCTCACAAAGAAATAAACAAGTGGAGGACAAAAAGAGAAAAATCACACACAATATTCAACGTGGTTCACCCAAGTTCCGGGCTACGTCCACAATCCCGATCCCACCGGAAAAACTTCCGCTATAAAATAGTAGGCTTACAAGAGAGACTTCCCTAAATTTTAGGGGTATAATCAATCTAGAGTTCTACCCAAAATAGTGTCCCACAAGGTGTTTCCCAAGTGTTTGTTAAAAATACCCCTAAGGTATTTTTCCTCACTATTTTGTCACTCCCTAATTTAAGAGGGGATTTGAGAAAATATTAAGGAATATTTTCTCCTAAATTTCTTCCCTCCTTCCAACACTCCCTCTATCTCTCACTCTCTTCTCTTATTCACTCTTGTTGTGAATGAATGGGATGATTTGAAGAGCAAATGAGGAGCCTATTTATAGGCACTCCGCAGGGACCAAATTGCAAGATTTTACAACTATAGGGACCAACTTGCAAAGCTCCACTAACTACTCCACTAATAGCAATTAGTGCTCCATTAATGCTAGTGGTAGGCCCCACAATGAGGAGGAACCCACTCACCAACACTGAGGATGAGGGCAAGAATGAAAGTGAAAGCGGGTACAAGGTTTCCCATAGTTGAAGAAAGAGTTGGAGAACTGTACTCAAGTCCTTTGAAGCCAATAATGTCACCCGTAGGCCTACTCTCCCCATAAAAGAGAAAAACAAAAAGCTGATCATCATCAGTTGACAATTCCAACCATTTAAATTCATCCGATACAGAAGTCAAAGCCTTGATCATCATACATACCCAAGTAGACCAAGAAGGCAGATTCTGAAAAAAAGAGGGAACTTAGATGAAGGAAGCACCGGTGCCCTGTTACTGCAATATAAACACACATAAAGAACAAAGAACAAAAACAGAAGAAAGAAAGTTAGCTGTTTGGTGCCAGAGTGTTATAACTTTTATATATATTCATGTCAAACAAAGAAAGCAAAAGACATAAGAAATAAGAGCAAAGTTTCACCTGCGAAGAATGAAGAGGACAGGGACGAGGAGGGTGAGAGTTCCAATTGCATAAGAGTAGAACCTTTCAATGAAGCCGCCTTGTATATTGTGCTTAAGCCCACCTGGCTGCACTCAACTACAATCAAGGTCGCTAATGGCAACACATCCTTGTACCACCAAGCTCTCCACCCCATCTCTCTCAGTTGTCCACTCCCTCCCTCTCTCTCTTTCTCTGTTTTCAGTCCCGTTAAGGCCACTACACCGGGGATTGGTGGTGGACTGAGTGGTTGCTTTGCTGAATGAGATATTGATACCACAGTTCCCATGATCTTTCTCTGAGTGGTTGCTTGGCCGCTAATGGCAACACATCCTTTTAGTTTGACCAATGCACCTGCAGTTTTCATGTGCTTGATGCACCTGGTCCTGAACGAGTTCTTGGACAAGTTCGTGGTAGTTTTCATCGATGACATTCTGATATACTCCAAGAACAGGGAAGAACACGAAGAGCACCTAAGGATAGTACTACAGAGGTTACGGGAGAAATAGTTATATGCCAAGTTCAGCAAGTGTGAGTTCTGGCTTAAAGAAGTTGTATTCCTTGGACATGTTGTATCCGGGGATGGGATTAAAGTTGACCTTGCCAAAGTGAAAGCTGTTCTAGATTAGGAGTCACCCAAGATGGTACCCGAAGTCAGAAGTTTTCTTGGCCTTGCAGGATATTACTGGAGATTTATCGAGGGTTTTTCTTTGATAGCCAGTCCTATGACCAAACTGTTGAAGAAAGATCAAGCTTTTGTTTGGAGTGAAGCCTACCAGAAGTGTTTTGATGAACTGAAGAAGTTGACTTCAGCACCAGTCTTGACAGTACCTAAGCTAGGAGTGGAGTATATGCTGTTTTACGATGCCTCAGGTCTTGATTTGGGAGTAGTTCTGATGCAAGAGGGCCGAGTGATTGCCTATGCTTCGAGACAGTTGAGGCCACACGAGAAGAATTACCCAACACATGATCTAGAGATGGCCGCAGTGATCTTTGCTTTGAAGATTTGGCAACATTACCTGTTTGGAGAGAGATGCCAGATTTTCACAGATCATAAGAATCTCAAGTATATCATGACTCAGATGGAGCTTAATCTATGACAAAGACGTTGGGTTGAGTTGCTGAATGATTATGACTGTACTATTGAGTACCACCCTGGAAAAGCTAATGTTGTAGCTGATGCTTTGAGCCGGAGACAACCAAAAGATGCTTCCACGACTTACTCGATATCCTCTCTTATCGATTTAAGGAAGATGGGAGTTGATTTGACAGTTGATGAGACAGGAGCTTTGTTGACCCATATTGAAGTCAAGTCTAACCTGAGAGGCTGGATTGTGGAACTACAAGATGGAGATCCCGACTTGATCAAGCTGCAGGAAGCAGTCCACAGTGGAAAAGAAGATAAGTTTCACATAGCCGAGGATAGTGCACTGATGCTGGGAAAACGTCTATGTGTACCCAGTGTTGGTGACCTGCACAGTCAGATTCTGGAAGAAGAACATATAACGCCGTATGCTATGCATCCCGGAAGCACCAAGATGTATCAGAATTTAAGGAGTCATTTTTGGTGGCCGCGTATGAAGAAAGATGTAGTCGAGTATGTTGCAAAATGTATCACCTGTCAGCAAGTGAAAGCCGAGCATCAGGCTCCAGCGGGAAAGTTGAGATCGTTGACAGTGCTAGAGTGGAAATGGGAGATGATCACTATGGATTTTGTGGTCGGATTACCGTTGACTCGGAGACAGCATGATGCTATCTGGGTTATCGTTGACCGACTTAAAAAATCAGCTCATTTTCTTCCCATTCAATAGACGGACACCTTGGATAAGTTGGCGAAGTAGTATGTTGCAGAGATTGTGAGACTACATGGGATTCCTAAGTCTATAGTCTCAGACAGAGATCCGAGATTCACATCACAGTTTTGGAAGAGTCTGCAAACAGCTTTGGGTACGAAGTTGAGTTTCAGTACTGCATTTCATCTTCAGACGGACGGACAGTCAGAAAGGACTATTCTGACACTGGAAGACATGCTAAGGGCTTGTGCTCTTAATTTCAGTGGGAGTTAGGATCAGTATTTGCCTTTAGCGGAGTTTGCCTATAACAACAGTTTTCATTCCAGTATTGGCATGCCACCGTTTGAAGCTCTTTACGGAAGGAAATGCCGAAGTCCAGTTTGTTGGGATGAAGAAGGTCTTCGTTTGATCGTTGGTCCAAATTTAGTTAAGCAGATAGTTGACAAGATTCAGACAGTTAAGCAGAGTATGAGAGCAGCACAGGACCGACAGAAAAGTTATGCCGATAAGCATCAATGTGAGATGGAGTACCAGGTGGGAGAAAGAGTTTTCCTCCGAGTTACACCTTGGAAAGGAGTTATCAGATTCGGGAAAAGAGGGAAGCTGAGTCCCAGGTACATCGGGCTGTATGAGATCGTGGAAAGGGTTGGACCCTTGGCGTACAGATTGTATTTACCGGAGGAGTTGTCACGGATTCACGATATGTTCCATGTTTCCATGCTGAGGAGGTACAGATCAGATCCGAGCCATGTGGTTAGTACAGCAAATATTGAGGTCACAGAGGATCTTACGTATACAGAGTTGCCAGAACATATTCTTGCCCGAAAGGTCAGACAGTTGAGAAACCGAGTCATTCCGATGGTAAAAGTTAAGTGGAGCAAACACTCTGCGAACGAGTCTACGTGGGAAGTCGAAGAGCATATGCGTTCTCAGCATCCACACCTGTTCACTGCATCGGAGTGAATTTCGGGGACGAAATTCTTTTTAAGGTAGGTAGGCTGTAACAGCCCAGGTAAAAATTTCATTTTTATCGGGACTGTTTAAGTTATTTTATAGTAATTTACCATTGATTTTAATCTTGGGTAATTAATTCGTGGTAAATCGAGCATTGGATTCCGAAACCGAGCCTTGTCCCACGTTCGGGATTTTTCTGTGGATTTTACGGACCAAAGTCGGAATTTTTCGGGTCCAGGAATCTTCAGAAAAGCCGGGTTTATTGATATAGGAGTTGATAACGAGCAGTTTCTTCAGGAACCGGACTTGGAACCTGCCGAGAAGTTCTATAACTGATAATCGGCTAAGGTGAGGATAGATAACCCTTGATATGTTGCCTGTAATACTTTGTGTGCTTTGTTGTTGGATTGAATTACTGAGATGGTCATTGTTGGTTATTTGACTACTATAGTTATTGCTGTTATGGTTGTTGGACTGTGTTGTTGATTCTTGGATATTGTATTGAGGTTGATGTTGGACTATTGACTATGGATAACTGAGAAAAGGATAATGGATATTGGAAATGGAAATTGGTTAATTGGAAGTTGTGTTGACGACTTTATTGTCACTTAGAAAGTAGTGGTACGACTCGATGGGTAAAGACTGTTTTGTGGTGGCCATGACCTGGGTTACTTGTGATAAGCATGTCTATGCTTGGGATGTCTATCCCGTTGTTATATTTGGGATGTCTATCCCTGGGTTACTATTTTGGAATGTCGATCCCTGGGTTCTCTTGGTTTTGGTCTGGCACCCAAAATATGTTGATATCCAGGTCTGACCTCTAGCTTGTCCAGTGACTTGGCCCGGAAGATAAAATTGGTAATAATAATAAAATATTCTTTTGGCCTTGGCTCAGTCTTGTATGAGATGTGCTTTTGTTTTGCCTGTGATTTCTATACAGTATTACGGTTGCCTGCATATCTCTGTTTATGCTTGGTCGGTGAGCACTTCGGACTCACCCCTCGCCTGCGGGGTTTCATCCCGTAGGTTAAGTTGTTTCGTAGTTCAGGTACGACGGCTGCTGCTCCTCCACCTGACTCCGGATCCATACCTCCGCTGCATGTGCATATAAGTCTTCCGTTGCTGTGATATATATGTTGCTGCTTTCCTATTTTGCCTATGATGATGCTGTACCAAATGTGCTCTGTTGCTGTTGTTGAGGATGTGGCTTGAATAATGGTCCCCGAGTATGGGTGACGGTTGTATTATATGGATTGTTGTTGTAAAATACTTGTCAGTTATACTCAGACAAGATAGTTATTCATATCAAAGCCGTGCACAAATGATACAGATCTAAATACGGGTCGGGGCGCTTCAATATCATTCAGGAAAATTTCTCGAAAGAAAAGTTTATAATGAGTCAATAACATGTAGCCTGAGTTTGTATTTTTTATTTTTCAATCCTACCTCATAAATCAACTTTTCAATCTTATTGAAAAAAAATTGTAAAAGAAAGAAATGTGCACGAGACATGGAAAATACTTCTCCCATCCCATTAATATCAATTGATCATGTTTAACCAAAAGAAATCGTCGCAAATCACAGTTATTAAGAAAGGAAAAAAATCAAGGATCCTTAAGTAAAATAAAAAAAATTCAACCATCACGCACCTTGAAAATGCCTCAGAAGCCGGTATCAGATCTTGCCTCGTCATTCCTATATTTTATAACAACATATAATCACTTATACTTCACAATATGAATGAATATGCATGGGTTCCGTTATTCGGTTTTGTTAACGTTGATTGTCCCTTAACTAATATAAGTCCAAAGCAAGATTAATTAATCCAAACCATTAATAAAATATAACCGTTTATTTTCTAGCTAAAACCATCGATAATTATTAATTAAATAAATAGATTGAATTAATCCAATTATTATTTCGTAGAATTAATTCTGACCGTTTTTAACGAGCCCGTTAATATCGTCCCGAGAACATGGATCCATTACATGCTTGACCTATTTTCGAGTCCGTTGTGTAATCCGCTCAAACCCGAGCCCGTGGGAGCTAATCAGACTCAAGGAATTACCCAATATCTCCATCCAATCTCGCCACCAAACGGCGGCCATCACCAAAACAACCCAAACGACTGCCATACCCTCTGCCGTCCACCGGTGTCCGGAACTCTACCAAACGACGGTGTCAACCACCCACAAAATCAACACCTACGCCTATAGTATCAACATCAAGGCCATCCAACCATAGACACAAAACCCACCGAATCGAACAATCAACAACCAAATGATAAGTCAATCAGACAAGAATCAGAGAGGCAGAAAGAAAGGAAGAGGATGTGTTGCTTAACCTTCGCACTGGGTGTCAACGCTATTGTTCAATCGGCAACACCGGCTCTTCGGTCGTGAAAGGCGAGAAGCAGAGCAGAAGGAGAAATCGGGCGGCACTGCGTTACGGCGGCGTCTGAACCACGGTGAGGTCGAGCTCTGCTCCTCGGTGGTGTCGAGCCCGGCTCGACTTGTGGCGGCTATCGCGAGCAGAGGCGCGAGATGCAAGGGAAGAGAAGAGATTGAGGTGGCAACGGTGGAAGGCAGAGAAAGATGGAGGAGGAACAAATGGCAAGAGAGAGAAAAGGTTGAGGAAGAGAAGAGGCAGGGGTGGGGTCGACGCAGCGTGAGGGAGAGGAAGGAGAGATGGGCGACTGTGAGGAAGGAGATGAGGAAGAAGATGAAGGGAGAAAATCTAAAAAAAAAGAAGAAAAGGAGAAGAAAAGATGGGGAGAAGTCAGGGCAGTTTTGCCTTACTCACACACAAAACGACATCGTTTTGGACGTCCATACAATACTAAAATTTTTAAAATTAAAATATTATAGACAAATATATTGTACAGTTTTTGTAATTTTACAACATAATTGTAATATTTTATAGAAAAAGATGAAAATGATTAATTGGTTAATTAACCAACAAATGTGTAAATTATGTAGGTAATTATTTCACTGATTAGACAGGAACAAAAAGGACAAAGAAAAGTTGCTTACGTAAGACCATGCAAAACACCGATATTGGGCTTGAAAAGAGGTGGAAGACACTAGGCTCAAGGAAAAGATAGAGCAGATAGTGAACTATTGGCGCCAGGCAAAACAGATGACAACGGCAACTGTGAACTTGAGAAGAGAGGTGCTAGAGAGGGGAGGATTAGGGGATTTTGTTGGGGAATTATTTTTTTATGGTTGACGACAAAGGAGTTTCAGATTAATTTGTTTTTGTTTTTACGGAGAAAGTTTGGAAAATGATATGAAAATTTATATAATATTATTTATCAAAATTGGACAATATTTGTCATAACTTTGGCGGACAATTTTATCAAGGCCATACTTTTGGTTGTAAACCAGGAGGTATATTAAAAAATATACTTGAGCTAATGACATGTTTAGGATTCGGTAGCTCAAATCGACTCCTAATTAGTACAAATAATGGACTAATACAAAGACATGGAAAACATAGTAAATGATAAGAGCTTGAAGAAACGAGAACTAGAGAACCACTACAACAATAAAATAATTATTATACAGAACTGGTATGAGACTCTCGACTCATGGAGGGAAATATATCGTCCAATATTTAAAGTATAATCTA
>JAKUCV010003387.1:64491-77844 GCA_028386065.3 Turnera subulata | reverse complement strand
TTGATGCCGGTTTGATTGGGATGTTGATCCCTGAGTTTGATATTGGGATGTTGATCCCGGGTTCTTTTTGATCTGGCACCAGGAACAGGTTGATAACCTGGTACGACCCTAGCTTATCCGTGACGGGGCCCGGAAAGATAAAATTGGACAATTGATTTTATTTGAGTCTTTTCAGTTTTGGGTCGAGTCTTTGGGTTGGGCTGTTTAGCCTGTGTTTTTGACTCGAGTAGTTATAGTGTGCATACTGATCGTCTTTCCATTGTCGTGAGCACTTCGGACTCACCCCTCACCTGCGGGCTTTCATCCCGTAGGAAGAGTTGTTTCATGTACAGGTTGGGTGCATTCCAGACAGGCTGCAGCGTTATCCCTTGGACGGGCTTGGATCCATAGTTTGCATTTATGCATACAGTGTATATGTGAGTCTTTATAAGTCTTTCGCTGTGCATGTTTTCGCTATTATTGGGCCATTGGGCCGGATATGTTATTTATATTGTTTACTGTTTTGGGCCGTTGGGCCTGAGTTATTATTGTTCACACTGTATGCTTGGGTTTATTTGGTTGGGTCGTCACAATTCCGGCACGTGTTTACTGTGTACGGTAAATACGGGTCGGGACGTTTCAAAAAAAAGTTCAAACGAATTTACCAATTACCAGCGCATTGTTGTCGCCAATCGGGACGTCAGCCCAAAAGAAAAAAGAATTCAAAACTCAAATTATTTTTTTTCTAAAAAAGAAAGGGAAAAGAATTCAAAAATTGAGTTTTCTTTTCTAGGGGCTGGTCAGGCCTCGTAGATAGAGCAGGGGCAAGAGTGAAGAGGCACGAGGTTGGGGGGGTATCTTAGTAAATTGGTTGCAACGACATCTAGGGTTTTTTGCGCCGCAGAGAGTAGCGTTCAAAATTTGGCCGTACTAAACGAGGCAGAGAGAATAAGAATGGCCATATTTTGTTAAGCAATAAGCCCCCCCTCTCTCCCCACATATCCCCATTTGCGCTGTTTTTTCGTTATCTGTCTCTCCTCCTCTCCTTATCTTCTCCTCCTCTCAATGTCCCTCCCTTCTTCCATTTCCCCATCTAACCCTTCTTCCTCTCTGTCTCTCCTCTCCTTCTCTTCTTCTTCGCTGATGATATTCTTCATCTCCATCTCCTCTCTCTCCCCCATTTTCTTCCATCCTTAGCTTCCTCTCCAGCTAATTTTTAATACTAAAACATTCTACTCCTGCCCCAACTACTTTGGTTCTTGTTCCAAACTGCCTTGTCTCTTCGAGTATCCTCTCCGGTTGTAAACTAGTAGTGTGATCATGGATTTGATCACTAAAGTGAGTGGTCTTGTCTGATGGGTTTTCTTTGTTGGGTCTCTTTTTGTTCTGCCTCCTTGATTAATCAGGTTTTTACTTCTGTTTTTTTTTTTAAAATTTTTATCAGGGATCAGGATCAGACGACAACAGTAGCAGCAGTAGTGGTAGTAGCGTTAGTTCACCGAGCAAGTGTGAAGAGGTTAAGAGGAAATGCATAAATTGCCAGACCACAAAAACTCCCTGTTGGAGGAGTGGCCCTGCTGGTCCCAGGGTGAGTTTTTTTGATCATTTTATAATACTCTCCGTTAATTAATAGCATCCATTACCCTATTGTAATCTTGGTTTGATTATGGTAGTAACGTATTTTTTTAATCTTTTTTTTTTTGTTTTTGTTTTTGCAGACGCTATGCAATGCTTGTGGGATCAGAAACAGGAAGAGGATGAGGGCTGTTCTTGCTGCGGATAAAGGTGGAGCAGAGAAGAGGAAAAAGAAGATTGTTAAAAGTAGTAGCGGTACTAAGCTAGGGATGCAATTCAAGATGGGATTGATGGGTATTGGAGGAGATATATTGTTGCAAGGTGGAGGATGGAAGAGGAAGTTAGGGGAAGAAGAACAAGCTGCCATGCTTTTGATGGCTTTATCTTGCGGCTCTGTCTATGCCTAGGATAGGATCAACATGATTTAGGGGAAGCAAGGGCAAAAAGAGAAGAATTAGATCATCATGAATCCTTAGATATATTCACATTTTTGGGTTTTGATCCAATTTTCAATGTCTTTTTGGGTGGGGAAATTTGGCAGATGTAAAACACTGAGAATGGATCAAAGCGTTTAAGTGAATGTAAAGAGTATGAAGTATTATTTGTATTTCATAAACGAAATCACCGCTGTCTGGTTGTTTTCTTTATCATTGGCATTAATGTTTGGTTCCTCCTATACATTGTACTTGCTATTCCTATGCGCTGTATGAGGGCGAGTGCTTAATCTTTGAAAATACTAGTTCTTCTGATTTGGTTGTCTCGTCAATACAATACATAATCATTTCGACTATACCGTAAGCAAAAAAATCCCTTTCATTCTAGATGAGAGATCACACCAGAACTCGGTTGAACATGTACTGGAGCATCTTATGTGTAACAGTTCCCATCAACGAATTAACCTGTCCACAGTCATAGATTTGAAACTTAGCAATCAAACATGAACAAACTCATTTCTCTGTCGCATAAATTGGTAATTTGATATGGTCGGAGGATACAGTACAGTATGCCATAATAGAGAGACAACAATAATCAAGAATCCAAGAATCTTCTATGTTAGAAATCGTGGGATTATTCCAGGTTTCACTTGAATAACACAGGCTTATGGGTATCGACTCTTTGCCTGAGAACCGAATCTTCCACTTTCATGTTTGAAGTTTTCTTTTCTTTCCCTTTTGCATCTTCCATGTTCCAAGCTCAGGTGCTCCAAACAGCAAGCACCTTCTCCATGCTTCCAGATGTCTCTAGCAGACACTACACACAGAGGGAAAAGATCCCACAAGGAAGTGACACATGAACACAGTTATGCTTGCCACGTCCACAAAGATTGACACGTGTAACCCATGTAAGCTTCTTTTCCTCTCTAGAGAAGTCCTCGGGTCAATAACTACTCCCGCAGGAATTGTCGATCAAGACAGGTAAATTAGCAAGCTACCCACACGCCCGAATAGAGATTCCAAGACAGAAGTAACCAAAACAATCGAAGCATCACTAGACAGAGCAAGAATGCAGCGATACTCAAGATTAACAACCACAGCAACAAGATCATACCAAGTTCTCCGCCGAGGATTTGCTGCACAGACGACCCATCGTGTTGCTGATCCTGAAGTTTACTCCCAGCGTGAACATGAAGTGCAACCCGCCAATCCCTCTGGAGACCCTGAAGTAAGTCTTTTATTGTAGCCCTCTATTTCTAGCTAAATCTGCATCTTCGTAGATAATTTCACTGACTATGAATATTATGCGATTGCAGGAAACGAAGCAGAAATACGAGCCTGATACTACAAAGCGGGAAACAGGAACAGAGCCAGGAATTGAACCCGGATACACTTCATCACCCAAGTCACCACATGGAGCTTCTCCCAGGCTAGAACATGTTTCAGTGAACAATCCAGCAGAACCCTTTGTACAACAAAGGCGCAAGAATTCGACGTTGGAGAAGCTCAAAGACGTTTCCTGTGCTGGGTTGGATGGCTGGCCAAAGGAAGGAAAGGGTAGTAGCAGAGATCAAGGGAGAGACAATGAGAGCGATAAGGATTACTTCAAGCACCACAAGGCGTCTCCTTTGTCTGAGATAAAGATAGCGGATACTAGGAAGCCGATTTCAAGAGCGACTGATCAGCAGGTTAAAGGGAACGAAACTGTTATTGGGTGGAGACCGGAGCAGCTAGACACGGCAGAGGAGTCGCTACAGAGAGCTACCAGGATATACAAGGAAAATGCGATGCGCGGGGATCCTGACTCTCCACATGGACGGGTTTTGAGAACTCTTCGAGGGGAGTGGTTTTGATGTAACCTGTCTTTGGCTCTGGTTTGACTTGTCAAGTGTGTCTCACAAAAAAGCAGCAAACTTGAGCATGGTTTAGGAAGTGAAATATTTCAGATTCTGGGTGTTGAATGTTTTTTCAATAAAACATTCCTCAGGAATGATTATCTAAGAGTTTCGCTGGCTTTTCCCATTTTAAGTTCTGGGTTTAGTCTAGTCTGGAAATAACGTTAGGACTTGCGCCTAGTTAATGGAATTTGGAAGTAGTGAAAATGAGAGGTGTACTCCAGATCAAGAGGGTATGAGGCTGAGATCATCAGGTCATCAGATGTAACGGGATGGAAATGGGAGTCTTCCCGATCCAAAATCTAATTACGGTTACTTATTACAGTGACTTTTTGTGAATTCTATGCCAATTACGAACAAGCAAATCGTGCTTACGAAGAAGAGAGGTTTGTGCTTACTGCACATGCGGTGTGTTCTTTGTGTTTTTTGTTCATTTCTGAACTGATAAGGATAGGCTAACTATGGCGATGTGAACTACTTTGTCCAATGGGATAAGGACCACGCTCAGTTTTTTATCAAATTTAATTTTTCTCAAGTGATAATGGCGTCTAAAAATGTTGCGGTCGTCAATTTCCACATAGTTTTGCATTGAATTTCAGCCTTTCCATTGTATATGAAGCGTATACATGCCTTTACTAGGCATCTTATTTCCATCATCCTTACCCTGAATTTGTATAAGGCAGCAATGGCAAACCTGATCAAGATACGTCTCGTTTCCCTTACGTTTTTCATCCTCAATTTCCCATTATCATCATCAACAACCAGTGTAAACAAAGACCAAGTACCCTGCACAATGTGCTATGCATGTGAGAACCCTTGTGAACCACCACCACTGCCGCCACCGCTACCACCAGCTCTTCCGCTATGCCCTCCCCCTCCACCGCCACCTTCGCCACCACCACCAGCTCTTCCGGAATGCCCTCCACCTCCACTGCCACCTTCACCACCACCGCCAGCTCTTCCTGACTGTCCACCGCCCCCAGCTCCCACAGACGAATGCCCAACTGGTTGCTCTATCCCCCCACCTCCGAAGCCAGACTATGGGCCTCTGCCCGGGGGATCAAATCATGGGTCTCCTCCATTCGGAGGATCATTTTATGGGCCGCCTGGTTTGGGAGTCAATCCAGTACCTTACTTTCCTAACGGGAACTACAACCCTTCCACGCCTTATTATGGTTCTAACTCGGCCCATTTGAAAGTGCAGGCAGTTGTTTTCTCTATACCTATTTCCATTGCTTTCTTCTGCTTAGTCTAGAAATATATTTCGTGGATTATAGTTTGGACATATAGGAGGAGTTCAAAGCAGTTGCTAAAAGAATGTCTCCAGCTATGTTCTTAATGTTTACTCTATGTGTAATTGTAATTGTATAATCTCTGTTTTCTCTTACATATTGATGTAGTTACCTTAGTAGAAATTAAAGATAATAAATTTCTAATTACTTGTTCCAACAAAAGAAGTGATGAAGGCTCATGAAAAATTTCTGCTTGAGGGGCCCGATTCACTCCTCTTAGCTCAACAAATTCATCATCATAGGCCGATTGGTCCTCTGTGGATCTCCTTATTTGGAACCTTGAGATTGTTAATGTATGAGTTTTTTTGTTAATCAGCCCAAATGTTTTGGTGGGTGTTTAACAAAAAAATTTAATCTTGGGCCGTTGATGATTGCACAGTTGTTCCCTTCCCCGCAAAAAGGACTACAACAATTTTCCAGACTGTTTTAAGGGGGTAAAGCCGACCTCAGTCGCGTCTTCCTACGTCAATAGAATCAAACACCATCAAAATATGCTGCAATAAGACTATCCATATTTTTTTAATACTATTTGCTATTTTGTTACACCTTTTGATGATATGGTTCCGTAGAAGATAAAGCACAGGAGATGGTGCAATCACCGATACTCATGGGCTTGCTGCACCTGGTCCTTCATCCCAAAGTCACATCAACTCCTTTCTTCTCCTCATCATCATCCACAGCTTCTCCTCCCATTTATTTTCATTTTCTTGAAAATCCTTGATCACACACAGTTGTTGCTAATCAATAAACATTACAATGAGAAACATCAAATTCTTCCTCATATTCGTCATCATCAGTCTCACATTAACCACATCATCGGCAAGAACAACAACAGTAGTGTCAAAGGACCAGATATCATGCACAATGTGCGATGCATGTGATAACCCATGTCAGCCCCTGCCATCTCCTCCTCCTCCACCGCCAGTACTCCCCAGTTGTCCACCGCCGCCCCCGCCTCCATCTCCACCACCTCCGGCCGTTGACTCCAACTGCCCTCCGCCACCAGCAACGCAAAGTTCTGGCTCATATTACTACTCGCCACCGCCACCGTCACAGCCCACGTACAGTTACTCATCCCCGCCTCCGCCCGACGGTAGTGGTGAAATTTATCCGCCGCCAAACTATGGTTACTATCCAGCGCCGCCTCCACCAAACCCAATACTCCCTTACTTTCCATACTATTATCGTAACCCTCCTCCACCATCTTCAAACTCCGTCCATCTGAAACTTCATCCTCTTGTGATCTTCATTTTTATGTTCTTTAGTTTTAGTTGCCTGTTTTAATAAGCTGATATAACTAAAGATTACTGTTGGATAGGGAGAGTTTTGCTTCTCTTGTTTTTTATTCTGCTCTTTACTGCAAAATAATATTTGTCGATAAGCTCCATCACAGGATTTGGAAAATGGTCAATTAATTTGTCTCAAGAACATGCACGTACCTAGCCAGCTTGGGGACGCTGATTCTCTTATCTCTGGAATTCCAAGGCTGTGCTGCGGATAAGAGGAAGAGATACGGATCACTCACCGAATAAATGTCTCTGCCATTTAACAGATTTTATTGATATTCATGTAATCTTGTTTCATTTTTTGTAGAAAAAAAGAAATATATCGCCTGGTCTTTCAACAGAGTTTCGTGTATGTAGTTCGATATGTTATAAATATGTACAACTTTTTAATCTTCCACTACTCAAGGAACAGCAATTTTTCGTTTTGGATCAAATGCTTCTCACAATAGTAGTTGCTTACAATTGTTATGACTTCCTTGTCGTTCCCAGTATTTTTTTTGTCGAAAGTTCCCAGTATTAGTTTGGCATAAAATATATTACTTTCTGTGTGAGAACGGAGTTGAGGATATGGTTCTGTCCATCAGAATTTTAAAATAAAAATAAAAGGATATATTTAGTGTTTTTTCAGGGCTACCTTTAAGGGCTGGAAAAGGAGGTAAGCATCCTAAAAGAAGGTGCAATTGGTATAACTACAAGGCTGGATATAGGCAATTGGCATATGTACCTCTGGAATCCACCAAGGGATCATGGCATGTGCATTTCACTGGTGCCAGAAGGTATTTACATCATTGTCAATCAAAGATAGGACTTCTAAGCATGAATTATGCCCTAGCACATGGCTATTACATACTTTATTTCTTTCTGAGGAGATCATGGAAGGGATAAAATTGTAATGAAATGAACGGAGGGGGAAGAGTGGGACATGAATTCTTTAACTTCATGTAATGTAAGAGAGATCGTGGAAGAGATAAAGTTGTAATAAAACGATAAAAAAATGTGAGGAGTGGAGAACGGGACATATAAGGCTTCTTCCCTTGCGACAAAATATTGATACTAAACAGTGGGCCGAAAGGCAGAGTTCATGAGACGCCCCGACCCGTATTTACCGTACACAGTAAACACGAGCCGGAACTGTGACAACCCAACCCAAAATGAAACCAGCATACAGTGTGAACCACAATAACTCGGGCTCGACAGCCCATAATAATAAACATCAATAATAATAAAACCCGCCCAATGGCCCAATAATAGAAAAACTATGCACAGCGGAAGACTTTAAATAACTAACACTGTATGCGACACATGCAAACTATGGATCCAAGCCTGCCCAAGGGAAACGTCGCAGCCTGTCTGGAATGCATCAACCTGTACCAAAAGATAACTCATCCTACGGGATGAAAGCCCGCAGGTGAGGGGTGAGTCCGAAGTGCTAAACCAAATGACCCGACCCAAAATCGGTCCAAGTCCAAAAAGACTCAATAAAAACCAATTGTCCAATTTTATCTTTCCGGGCCCCGTCACGGATAAGCTAGGGTCGTACCAGGTTATCAACCTGTTCCTGGTGCCAGATCAAAAAGAACCCGGGATCAACATCCCAACATCAAACTCAGGGATCAACATCCCAATCAAACCGGCATCAACATGCCCAACACAAGTAACCCAAATCATGGCACCACAAAACAGTCACAAACCATCCGGTCGTACCTCTACTTACCACGTGACAATCACATTACCGTCATCAAAAACCAAACTCAGGGATCGAGATCCCTAACCAAAATACCGAGGATCGACATCCTCATCACAATTCATTAATTATCCATTTACTTATTCCAAACGACACATAAAATCGACACGGGGATAGACATCCCAAAATACCAAACAAGATTCCGGGATAAACATCCCGAACCAAAACACATCAAAAGCAACAATCAACAATGCACAATCATCAAAACATGATAACCGAGTAATATAGGCACATATTGAAGGAAATCCATCCTCACCTTGGCCGATTACTCAACTTCGGAAAATAATGTCCGGTCCGACGCCGGCTCCCCGGAAAACTGCCCGATATCCAAAAACCTATACAACAAAATCATACATACACATAAATGCACATAAGAGTATGTCATGATGCCAATATTACGAATTAATCCCATCCCGGTTCTTATCTGATATTATTATCTCTTATCGAAATTAATTTTCCAAACGTATTTCCGAATATAATTTCGGTACCATACTTTAATTAAAACTCTTTCAAAATAATTCCATAAAATAACTACAATTATCCAAAATAATAATTACTATAATTTTCCAGAAGAAAATAATACACATACTAAATTTCCAGAAATTAATTTTAAGGCATATATATAATTTCCAGAATATATATATCATGGTATAAAATATAATAATATTGTTCAAACAAAATATAATTATATTAATTTTCCAGGAATCAAAATAAATATTTTTCTCCCAAAATACCATGATTAAAACTGTCCATAATTTTTCAAGACAAGTATATATTTTTTTCTCAAATTAAATACCAGTAATTTTATAACAGATTTAATATAATAAAAAAAAGAAAAAAAATAAAAATAAAATAAAGAATCCGGACAGCCCAGGCGCGACCCGGCAGCCCAGGGGCGCGACCCGGTCCCAAACGGGTCGGAAAACCCATCTCACCTCGGGTTCAACGGCAACGGCGGCGATGGCGGCGCGGGAACGCGAGGGAAAGGTTGCAGGAGGACGGCGGCAGCGAGGCGACTCCAAGGGCGGTGAAACCTCGGCGCGAGGCGGCGCGGTGGCGGAGCAGACTGGAGGAGAAGCGGATCCGCGGGGAATCCGGCGGGTCAACGGCTCTGCGCTGCGCGTCCAGCGGCGGATGGCGACGGGGAAGGCAGGGTTCGGTCGGCGACGGCTCGGCGCAGAGGCTGGTGGCGGCGGTGTCGTGCACGGCAGCGCGGATCGACGGCGAGTGCACAGTGACGGGCTGAGCAACGAAGGTGACAAACTGTTCACCGTATTTTTTTCTTCTTTTCCTGTAATTTCTTTTCTTTTCTTTTTCTGATTTTTTCCGAAATTCTTTTCCTCTTCCTTTTTTTTTTATTTTCATTTTCTTCCTCTTTTTTTTTTTTCCTCTTTTATTTTTTTTTTTTTTTTTTTTTTTTTTTTTTTTTTTTTTTTTTTTTTTTTTTTTTTTTTTTTTTCCTCTGTAATTTTTTTCTTTTTTTTTTTATTTTCCTTTTCTTTCCTTTTTTTCTTCTTTTCTCTCTTTTTTTTTTCTTTTTCTCTCCTTTTCTTTTTCCTCTCCTTTTTCTCTCTTCTCTTTTTTTTTTCTTTCTTCTCTTCTTCTTCCTTTCTCTCCCGGCTCCCTTCTCCTGCTTTGTTTTTATAAACTGAAATTTTACTATTGATCATGTGAATTAATAATAAAATTTCGTCCGCATTACGGGCGAATCCAATCCGGACCAGAAAATAGCCGATACCTCCTTAGTTATTTTCTGGTGTGATTTTCCGAGTAATTCCGAAAACCGAAAAATACCAACTTAGTTCCGAAAAATTCACGGGAAAATCACGAGCGCGGGAAAACCCTCGGATTCGAAAAACAACTCCCGATTTACCTTGAATTAATTACCCAAGATTAATTCAACAGTAAATCACGGTAAATAGACTTTTACAGTCCGGTAAAAATCCAAAATTTTTACCCGGGCTGTTACAGACTACCCACCTTAAAAAGAATTTCGTCCCCGAAATTCCGTCTTATCCGTGGGTCCTACCACGATAAGATTCTGGCACACTCTGCCAGGTATCCAACCTCAACATGAGATACCGCTTATACCCTTAAGCGACATCTCATCCGCTTATAAAAACCAACCCTCATGACTGGCAAACTCACACACAGCCATGGATTCTCCACTGAGATCAAGGACAACTTCTGACTCCGAGAACGACAGCTACATCGGCGGCAGAGCTTTCCAAACAAGCTCCGATGAAGAGGAACCTCCGAAGAAACGCTTCAAGACGAACATCGTCGGCCTTAAGGAGCATATGGTCGTCTCTCCAAGACGGCAGAAGAAACGCGCCAGCAAGGAAGAGCCTTCTACTGATAGGAAAGGCAAAGGAACGGCGCAGAGCAGCACTCCACTTCAGACACTTTCACAGCTGAACGCTTCCCTGAAGAAGGTCAGCTCTGCGGTGATGCAGATCGAAGTGGCGTGTATGGCACTCTCGTCCAACGTAGAAAACTTAAGGAAGCTTGTAAAAGACTTAGAGAAGCAAGTAACTCAGTAGAGTACTTCTTCTACGATGTAAAACTGTTATGAATTAATGAAATAAGTTTCCTTTTGAAATCAAATCTCTTAGATCATAAATTCTCTTATTAAGATATGGAAATTCATATTTATCTGAAAAAAAATAACAGAATATTTAAAACATATCAAAGTCGTCATGAATGAAGATAAAATCGATCGTAATGACGTTAAAAACAGGACCGATAAAACGAATTATAACCAACATAAAGAAATTAAAAATAAAACAAAACTCGTTTGGCAAAATCAATCATGAAGAAATTAAAACAAAAACACGTTTTCATGATCGACGCTCAAGATCGATCGTATCCGTTCTCGATCCTGAGAAACGTGACACGTACAGTTAACGCTGACGTCGGTTAACCTCGTGAAAAAGATTCCCGTTAACTCGGAAAGCGATGTTCACGGAATCGCCCTGTGTCTCTCGAAAGACACGTTACCCACTTGTTCACAATTTCCGTATAAGCCAAAACGTTTGTCAAGGCTCGTATCTCTCCACGATGTCCGAACAGCTGTGTGCTTGTCGCACATGCGTTCTGCTCGAGATACGGTCCCATCTGTCTGGCCTCAACGGTCACAGATGCTTGTGATAAAAGATGCAAGAAAAGATATTTAGAAAGGCCATAAAACAAAAGACAAGGTAGCCAGAGTGTAATAGAATCATGTGTTGAAAATAGGCTGAAAATCTCTGGCATGGGTCCGCAAAACGCGTAAAGCAATAAATGCAAGCAACGGTAAAATTCAAAAGGCAAGATCTTGAAAATCAAGAACGGTAATCACGCTCCCCGTAAGAGTATAAAAGAAGGAGCGGTGATGTGTAAATTATCAAAAGCATTAAAGCAACAAAACGCTGAAGCAGAAGAAAACACAACGATCACTAAACAAAACCCCACACGTCCAACAAAAATGCCTGCTCCTTCATCCGTCTTCTTCGTCGAAGGTGCCAATCTCGGCAGGAGAAACCGTCTGGCGTACAGCATGGTCAATGAGCGTGCTGAAGAACTACCGAACGAGCTCGGCAGAATGCCACGACTAGTCTTTGTCGACGAGCTCTACTCGTCGCGGTTCTTCGTCACTCCTATGGAAGAGGTGTTCTTCCTGGAGGACCATGGAACGCTGAGGACTTCATACTACGGCTCAGCAAACTCCGTGATGTTCTTCATCTCGGATAGGCTTCAAGAGTTCAACTTGGAGTCCACTTGCCAGACTGTGGAGCAAGGCGCTTACTACCAGCTCGCAATGACAGCCCAGAGCATACCCAGAATGACTCGGCTACCTCCAACCTGGCCAAAGGTACGTCTGCTGGTGTGGAACTGCAGAGGAGTTGCAAGGCGTGCACAGGAGTTCTCACGCACTCTGAGGGATCTGAAGAACCAGTACAAGCCCAACATGGTTCTTCTGACGGAGACGCAGTGGCAACCACGGGACGATCATGGTCTCATCCCACTCCGGTTCCCACAAGCTAACCGGTTCGAGATTCCTGGCCAGCGCGACAGAGGCGGCATGTGGCTTTCTTGGAGCGATAGGGTCACGGTCAACGTCAACAGTGACGCTAACAGCTTCCGTGTCAACGTCGTTACAAACCGTTGAATGTATATTTTTTTTTAAAAAAAAAATATCAAAAATCAATGTTGTATTTCCCTTTTTATTAAATATCATGTAATATTTCCCTTTTTATTAAATATAAAATATCCATGTACCATTTCCCTTGCAATCAAAATAATTTTTAATTTTTTTTCCTTTTATCTCAAAATATCGGTATTATCAATAATATTTGTATTTTCGCATATTATGGCATCATTTACCTCATATGTGTATGTTCCGCGACAGCTGGCGTCCCTTGACTGGATCCATAATGCACTAACTAAATGATGTAAAATAATAAACAACTGGAGCGAACTATGCAAACAAGACGACAACACACATAGACTGCCCGACAAGACCTAACGCCCGCTCCGCTACCAAAATGAGACGCCCCGACCCGTATTTACCGTACACAGTAAACACGAGCCGGAACTGTGACAACCCAACCCAAAATGAAACCAGCATACAGTGTGAACCACAATAACTCGGGCTCGACAGCCCATAATAATAAACATCAATAATAATAAAACCGGCCCAATGGCCCAATAATAGAAAAACTATGCACAGCAGAAGACTTTAAATAATTAACACTGTATGCGACACATGCAAACTATGGATCCAAGCCTGCCCAAGGGAAACGTCGCAGCCTGTCTGGAATGCATCAACCTGTACCAAAAGATAACTCATCCTACGGGATGAAAGCCCGCAGGTGAGGGGTGAGTCCGAAGTGCTCACCGACGAAGGAGAGACAATCAATATGCAACTAAAAATTACTCAAGTCAAAAAAAATAACAGTCAAACCAAATGACCCGACCCAAAATCGGTCCAAGTCCAAAAAGACTCAATAAAAACCAATTGTCCAATTTTATCTTTCCGGGCCCCGTCACGGATAAGCTAGGGTCGTACCAGGTTATCAACCTGTTCCTGGTGCCAGATCAAAAAGAACCCGGGATCAACATCCCAACATCAAACTCAGGGATCAACATCCCAATCAAACCGGCATC
>JAKUCV010003387.1:43704-63267 GCA_028386065.3 Turnera subulata | reverse complement strand
TTTTTTTTTTCTTTCTTCTCTTCTTCTTCCTTTCTCTCCCGGCTCCCTTCTCCTGCTTTGTTTTTATAAACTGAAATTTTACTATTGATCATGTGAATCAATAATAAAATTTTGTCCGCATTACGGGCGAATCCAATCCGGACCAGAAAATAGCCGATACCTCCTTAGTTATTTTCTGGTGTGATTTTCCGAGTAATTCCGAAAACCGAAAAATACCAACTTAGTTCCGAAAAATTCACGGGAAAATCACGAGCGCGGGAAAACCCTCGGATTCGAAAAACAACTCCCGATTTACCTTGAATTAATTACCCAATATTAATTCAACAGTAAATCACGGTAAATAGACTTTTACAGTCCGGTAAAAATCCAAAATTTTTACCCAGGCTGTTACAGTTCAATTGTTTCTTCTCTTTTTTACTCTGACATTTGTGTTCTTGTTTGTTCAATCATAAGAAGATATGGTAAACCCAAAATTTCACACGTTTTAATAATTAGTAAATGATTGAACAGTACCACAAGTTTGTAACTATGTCCCCATCCTCTGACAAAATTTTTAAAAAAATACTGCCATCTCCATTCTAATAAAATATGCACAGCTAACAAATTAAGAACAAAAACCATGTGTGGATCTGTTCCAAGCTGGGCCAAGGGTTTCAATCTCCCTTTTCCTAATTGTTAGAAGGATAGTACCTCTAACAGATTAGCTCATTTTTTAGCTCAGTTTTCACCCTTTTGTTGTCAGGGACTTACAGTGTTTGAGTCCCCCCAATTTTAATTAGCCAGATCCTCACTGTGGATAGGGGAGCCTAACTCATAATGCTTTGCTGCTTGTATTTGTAACAATGTTATATTGCAATATATAGCTTTTCCTGGTCGCAGACCAAAAAAAAAAAAAAAGGATAGTACCTCTTAAATTTTTAGGGTAATTCAAGCAGAAGTTTCCTTTTATAGTTTGAATTTGAAATCAATACAATCCATCTTTTGGGAATCAAATATTAAAAGAAAAAAAAAGTTATACTACTCTTTACAATATTCTTTCTGTCTGTCTCCTTTCACAATTTTGTCCTTTCCAAAATCATAAACTATATAGAATTTTTTTTATTATTTTTTTCGGTTGTCATGATTCTCATTTTTTATTCTTAGTGATGATCTTTTTATTCATAAAAAATAAACTTTTTTTCTTTCCGTATTGTAGTACATGGCTACCAGCGTTGCATTGGCATTGTTTTCTTTCTGGAGCTTGGGTTGTATATTTCAGTACAACTTTCACTTTTTTTCCTTTTTCATTCTTTTTATTTGGTAAACTATTCTTCCTTTTCAACAAAAAGACTTGGACACAACCAGACTTACATTCCTCCTCTCCCTCCTTAACAGTTTTTTTTGATAATACCCCTCCCTAAGACGACATTGATATGGGCCATGAAGCACTGCTATTATTTACTATACTACCCGAACTCCAAATATCACCGGCGTTTGATAACCACTTTGGGTTGGGCTGAGCCCACTAAATCAGGAATTGGATCAGAATTAATTTACCCCCACAATTCCCGCAAATTCAAAACCGAGGAAGACTTGGAAAGTACTATAATCCCGCGCCCAAATAATTTTTGAAATTGGAGTATTACCGGGCAGTTTTCATGTCACATAATTTTCCCCCATTTATTCCTGTCATTTCGTCACTATCACAATCACACCCTTATAAGTTTAATAATATTACCTATCCTTTCCGTACTTCACAGCTTTCCTCTCTTTGCCTTTCTATTTTTTCTAATCCTCATCCGAAATGGCAAAATCAACCGCTGCTGCCCCAAACAAGAACACCAAAACTACCTCTTCCTCTGCTTCTTCTCCCCCCCACCCTCCTTACTTTGAGGTCCTATTCAACTTCCACTCTTTGGTTTATGTCATATTTTTTGTGTTCTCATTATGGTTTTTTCTTAATTGCAGATGATAAGTGAAGCCATACTAGCACTGAAGGACAGGACAGGATCGAGCCAGCCCGCAATAGCGAAGTTCGTCGAAGACAAGTACAAGAAAGTGCTGCCCGAAAATTACAAGAAAGTCCTGTCGGTCCAACTAAAGAAGTTCGTGAAATCCGAGAGACTCGTCAAAGTGAAGAACTCTTACAAGATTTCTTCAACCGAGAAGCTAAAACTGGCCATCAAAGAGACCCAGAAGGCCAAGGCGGCCAACAACGCCGCCCCCGCGGCCAAGAAGGCAGTGACGGCGCCGAAAGTGAAGGCGGCGAGGAAGATAACGGAGAAAGGCGTCAAGACCAAGAGGCTCAGTCAGATTAAGACCCCTGACGTTCTCAAGAAGGCCAAGGGATATGCAAAAGCGAGTGCTAAGAAGGTGAAGAACCCAGATGGGCCTCCTAAGAACAAGAAGAACTTGACGCCCATGAAGAGAAAGAGTGATAAGGCCGCGAGTTTGGATGACAAACCCAAGAAGAAGGCAAGGAAGTGATCTATGTGACACTGGGCGGCGCCTTTACTTTGGTCGGTGTAAGGAAGAAAGAAGATTGTAGGGTTATCTTCTGGGAAGTAGAGATGTATATGGGTGGTTTTTTCTGATCTGACAGGGTTGTTAATGTTCTCTAATGGTGGTATTATCAATTAATGTCCTTAATTTGGTCTTTCATTTGATGACCATTAATTAGTTTGGATTTGCTTTAAACATTGCAAATTTCTCGAGTGTTGTAGATTTTTAGGAGATTAGAAGTGGACTATGATCATTGAAAACGTGTCCTTGCGCGGTTGCGCCCGTCGTTCAACAAGTATTCAACTGCACTAAGCACGTTTTAAGAGGTTGATTAATTGATGAGGGATGTGTATATCATGCCCCGGGAAAGCTCTTTTTCCCAGTTGCCTTGTCGTGGTTGACTCATTATGGGCCTCTCTTCTGATTGGACTTTTGGAGATACTATTGGGCTGAGATATCATTAGGCCTTCTGGGCCATGGCGCAGCCACTGAAGTTAGTTTGCCATTATCCTGGACTTTTGTAGTTGAAATTTCATATGAAGTTGGGTGATCCAAAAGGTTAATTTAAATTTCTTTTTCTTTTTATTTTGAGAAATTCTTTTGGTTTTTACTTGCAATGACAAGTGTGAAGGGAATTAGTTTCGATCAGCATGACTTTGCCTAAAAACCACAACTGTCTGCCTTTTTAAAACATTCAATTATGTAATCTATTCTTCAATGTTTCGTTGGCAAAATAGGCTGCTTTTTGCAAAGATAGTTAGTTTGCTAGAATTAAAATATTCACAAGTTATTTATGACATTTCAGCGTAACTTTTGCTTTGGAAAGATTAGACTTTGAAACAGCCAGTACACTAGCTCTCTCCTTTCTTCTCTCACTTCTTCATAAAAGTTTGATAGATAACTCTTTAAAAAATTATTCAATATTCTATGGTCCAATACATTATCTTCTTTTGTCATAATATTTTAGCATTTACTACCTCTAGGTTATCTGATTCGGGAAAAAATGTCTTTTCTTTTTTACTATAGTTGACACAACTAAAGACGGTATCCAAGACTTGGCCCAAACTTTTCTATAAAGGAGAATAACTCATTAGTGGAAACCACAAAGAAGCATACCAAGCGATATACTACTTGAAATAATTAAGACTCCACTCAAATTAAAGAATTCGTTTAATTTATCGAGGAAGAGAAAGATATTGAAATTAAGGTCTGAGATAGCGATCGATATTCGGTCGTCTCATATAAACCAAGCTGCTTCCACTAATTGGATTACTAGATGTTTCGACCACAACGTCCAGAGAGAATATAAGAGGAAAGAAATATCGTTTCTGCGAGCATCTAGCTACAACACGAATCAATGTAATAAAAAATTTCATGCTTCGAAGAAGACATGGCATATTTCTATTCTTAATAATTGCCATTTTTTTATTTTGGTTGCGGTGTAGCTTTATATATAAATCACTTTTCGTATGGAACTTCATATCCACCCGAAGACCGATTAAGCTGCAAGAATCCATGCATGATACATGGCACTACCTAGTATTGCTTTTTAAGGTTTTTCACAATTGAAGGCTGGTCGGCCTCAATGAAATGCGGGACTTTCACGGAAGCTAAAGAAAATAAAGGGAACATAAAGGCTTACCTTTGATAGGCTTAATTTCACGGATCATCATATGCACATGGCTTCACTTTCAACGATCTTCAAGCAATTTCGCCACCGAAATATTTAAGTTTTTGCAGCTTCTTTGTCTGCCTTGAGAGGTCCACAAAAAGAAATGACAAGATTGGAATCATGAAGAGCAGTAATTAAGTGTCGTGCATGAAGTTGTTAAGTCGTGGACGGATACCAAGCCCCAATTAATGAAGGGTCTTTGTTATGAACCAAGCTGTTACAATATTGCTAGCGATATGGTGAAATTCAGGGAACTAATTTTCAATCACAAAACAAGAAAAGAAAAAGGCTTTCTTGCATTTGTCTGTCCTCTTCTATATGTAGACTTTAGCAGTATCTTATTTAATTTGCACCGCGAAAACTATCTTCCATTTATTAGAGCTGGGAGTTTCGAGTAGTTCATAGATGTGACCTTTGGAATTAAAGCAACATGTTAAATTGATTGAAATTATTTCTTTTTATCAAATCAAAAACAGTCAAAGTTTCGTTATCCTCTCTATTGCTTGCTCCCTCGGTTAGTCATACACCATTAACCAGAAGAGGCAACACGTCGTCAAAAACTCTTACTATAATATAATTTTATCTTTCTCGAGTCGTTAAATGCTGTAAAAAAAATATCAAAAGAATCAAGCAGTCAAATTCTGGAATCTGGATCAGACATCCGCTCATGTGTGAATATTTTTTTTGTCAAAGCTCATATGTGAAGACCAACAGCCAAAATTAGACTTCGCGTAAAAATATATGTAAAATACAGTCAGCAAACTACGGCGAATTAGTAATAAACTAGTATTATAGAACGATAAAACGCATCAAAAGACAAACTTTGGCTTGCCTACAGTGGTGCAGATCAGGTATATGTCTCTCCCTACAGCTAAATGCAATCTCGATTCTAAAACCATAGACATAAATTATTATTATTATTTTTTTTTGGTTCAGAAAAGAGACATAAAAAAGTATAGCTATGATGGGATCTGTTCAATCACATTCCTAAATTATTGCTTACTGCCCGTCCACATAACGTACGTGAACCCATTTTTCACTTTTTTGATAATAACGTTGACTAGGTTTTCTTTGCTTAGCATAAAAAAAAAAAAGATTTTCTTTGCTTAGAAAAAAGGTATTCAGATGGGCCATTATTAATTCTCTTCTTTGATAACGTGATCTGGCTTTTGAGTTAGGTCCATAGTTTCATATCACGACACAGACGTTTGCCAAAAAAAATAAAATAAAATCAGGACACTGACATTGCAAATTTGCAATACTCTGCTAATTAATTTCTGCTGTTCTATTTTTCCTTAAGCCTAATCGCTGGCTTTTATATTCTAAACGTCAACCTTGTTTCTTCTTTGGTTCATTGAATAGCGATTATGATCATGTTTTGCTGAAAAATTCTACCTTCCCTTGAATTTTTAAAATAAATGGTCTAATTTCAGTGGTAAATCTTACTACCAAACCATCAAACTAAACGATCCTCAATCCTGCGTACCGAGTAAAATAAGGACATAAATTCAATTCTAATAGTGGAGTATGTATATAATAACAAAACTTTATGAACCAACCACCCGGTTTAACAAGTACACTAACAAGTAAAAGAACAAATCAACCGTTGCCTTTAGGTATGGTTTCAGATTCGAACCTTTTTAATAGAAAAAAAATAATGTGGATGAAGATTTATCCTTGAATGGCCAACTCTATCCGAATTAGTTGAGTTAAAGCCAGTGGAATTTTGGCTAACTGTAGTAATTAAGAATAAAACAAAAGAATACATAGCTTTCGGTAAATATTAGTTTTCACCTGCCGAAAAATAACTTCAAGTTCTAACCAACAAGATTGAAACATTACAAAAAGTCAGAGTAACAAAAGGCAGAGGGTCAACAAATAGTCACACCGCGCACCAAAATAATAATCAGACGGTGACGACCACCTGGCCCCTCCCCCTGTATAGCAGCATCTGACGTGTACACGAAAATACATCAAAATACAGAGTACAGACAGCGACGGTGGATAGTAATAAAAAAAATATTGCAGGCAAGAGTATGCCACTCTCATTTATGATTATGAATCACCATCCTCCCCTTGGATCCCCCCCTAGTATTAAATAAAAAAGCCACCCATATATCTGCATTTTCTTTTGGCAACTATATCTGCATATTTTATATATAACCCATAATGTACCATTTATATTGTATAGCAATACATGACTCGGGCACATCCCTTGTGGACGCTATTCGTGTAGGAATCTATCCTAAATGCTAAATTTATCACCTATCAAGTCTCACCCACCCACCTCCCTAATTTTTCTTCTCCTTCCACACTAAACCTTTGCACCAAAAAAAGCAAAACTAAAACCAAAAGAAAACCAGTAACTAGCTGCTGCTACTACTACTACATGGAAGGTGTCTCTGCGAGGATGTACACCAAGGTTAAAGGGTACTGGAGGAGAAGAGGGTACGAGAGGATTAATGGGTCGGATAGGCGGCGGGGGAGAGCGGTGGAGCTGGGTGGTGGTTCCGGTCGTCCAAGGAGGAGGTTCTGGGGGATCAAGATCAAGCCCAAGCTGAAGTTCCTGAAGAGGGCTTCTCCTAAGAAGTTCTTGGTGTGGCTGCGCGATGCCTACGTGAAGATGATGCTGCGGGTGGCGAACTACCCGGCGGTGAGCACCGGGTTCGGCGGGGTGGCCGGAGCAGAAGCTATAAGAGCCTTTGACAGGAGAGAATTGAAGGAGTACGACGAGAAGGTGATTATCGAGATCTACAAGTCTTTGGTGGCGGCTCAGGGCCTTGTTCCCCGTGATCCGGCCAAGCTAGGGTTCGGGCCTAAACTTACTGCTATTGTAGAGTAACATGTTCAATGTAATATGGAGTAACAGAGAATTAATAAAAGTTTGGCAACTCTGGACCAAACTGAGCAAACCAGGTTGTCTTGAGAGAGAGAAGGGATTAGTGGAGGAGAATTTATTTTCACAGTTTTGATTTACTTCGTGTTTCATTATAAACCTGTTGTTATTACTGTAATTGTAACTTGTAAGGATGTAGACGCTTGATCAGGAAAAAAAGGCAGAAAAAACTCCTCAGTATGTATTTTCTGTAAAGAAGAACTGTTTCAGAAGTGATTTGCCAGCAGGTGCACATAAGCACATTGCATATTCATGATGGTTATAGGTGGCAACTTTATGTTGCAAAGTATATGTTGGGCGACCCCATAAGCATTAAGGTGGCTATACCATTTTTGCCGATATGGATGACTCTGCGCCTGAGGATAAGATTGCTTGTGTTGAGGATATAGTCTTTGTTGGGACATGGAGACACTAGACATTTAGAATAAGTACAGTGGTACAAAGGTTAGTTTGTTTAACTTGATTATAATCAATGAGGAGTAAAACTTAAGAATAAATGATTCATGGGGTCTTGTGGGACAGGGCAAAACAGGCTTGCAATATACAGCCGCTTGGGTGGTTGTGAGATCTGTGCAATCTTAAATGAGGAAAAAAATTTTCACTTCCTACAAAGCATGTGAACCACAGCTGGATTCCGGATCCTGCTGTTGGTTTTGATTACAGAGTGTAGACACATTTTTTTTTTTTCCCGGGTAGGCTGATATATATATATATATATATATTTGGGATGAAGGATTGAGGATCCGTCATCACAAATAAACAGGGCCGCGATGTGGATATATATGCCACTTATTATTACTAGAGGCATTAAAAATGGCATTTTTGGCCATGACCTCCGTAAGTTATCAACTTTTGAGATGTTATTAATTTTTGGCCGTCCATAGCATTATAAATGAAAAAGAGAAAATAAAAAAAAGCACGATGAATGGATGTATAAAAATATTTATCATCTAATACATATATAAACTAGATAAAGTGGATCTAAGAAATAAAATTTTACCTTATGTTTTTTTACCAATATTTATTGAAGATATTCATGATTAAATATTCAGTAATATTGGCTGATATTAACTTAACTTTAGTTTGCAATTTATTTGTTCGGGGTGTCTAGCCTGTTCATTTCTGAATATGTTTTTTAAACAATAATTCCAACTGTAATTACATACATAGTAATTGCTACTCTGTTATTCTGTTGTTATGATGACGACCTGCTGATCTAGCCCAACTTTGTAGTGTACTTACAAATGTGGCAATATTCGTGAGCCAAAACAAAAAGGGAGAGGCAAGATATCAGCAAAAATTGCCTGGTGTGGGATTTCGCACTACAATTTACTCCCACTAATTTTGTTTTGGGACCTACCTAACAATATTAGCAACAGCGATAACCAAATTCCTCCAGGATAGGAAGTGACCAGATGAGATCAAATGGATTACATTATTACCTTTGATGGGCAAACTGATTAGTGATTATCACTTCTAGATGGGTCATTTGACCTAACGTCATTACCATCCCAATAGCAGAAAGAATTCTATCAAAGTCGTGATGGAACATGATACTAAATTCATTTTTTCCTGTCATCATCTGTTTTATTTTGGCCCATGTAAAGCTATTTTTCATTTTGTTTCTTTTGGGTTTTTGTCATTGTGGGTGAGTTTTTGCGTTTTGGAGATGTAGTCATTTTCATGGTGGCGTGGTTGGTGACGCTTTTGCCGAATGGGCTTCTGAGGTATTTGTTTTGCTTTGAGCCATTACTGTTTGCTAATCTCACCGGTTCCAAGTGAAAAATCAACGGTCAATTACGTAGTTAATGCCACTAACTAATTTCTTTTTTTTTTTTTTTTGATACGACCAACTAATTCCCCCTAAAGCTTATGAACAGATATCAATGAATTAAAAATTCACTGCATACGCGTTGCTTTTACTTCGATTCAATTTCTTTGTAAAATATACTTTTTATGTCTTTCTTGATTTGAATTTTCCTAAAATTATTTGTTAATCACCTTCACTTAGTCAATTATCCTAAAGACTATTTATGGTTTTTTAACTATAAACCAAAAAAATTGATGACTAATTTCTATAAAGACTTGTGAATTTTGACTTTATTATAAACTTGGTCCATAACTCAAACTTCATATGTCTACAAATCTTTCACGAAAGCCAATTACTATTTGAGGAAGGATGAAATAGAATAATTTTTTGGTCTAGCCAAGTATCCACCGCCGTGACTAATCCTTTCGCCCTGAGATGCTCACTTAAAGATTAAGAGCTGGTCTCAAGAGTTCCTTTTCATTCCCATAGGTGGATTATTGATCTCATAAGAACTAGCCGAATGCTCTAGACATGTTTCAAAAACAAAAAGGGCGAGTACTAAGCCCGATGGATCTTGTAAAAAATTTAAGAAAAAGCCCAATGCTAACAACAAGAGGCTAACAGAAGTTGGAAAACTATTTTGGTTCGCTGGACAGAAAAGAGGCCAACAGGCCACTAAAGTCCAGTCTGAATTAGGTTGGGGCACACGATTTAGGGAAAATGTAGATTTTGTTGTTAAAAAGGACAAACGGACTTGACTAGTTGTTGGGTATAATTTTGAGCTCATTCCTCCATTTGGTTTATATTTATCTGGCCCCTGGAATCCACAAGTGTTACGCAGTTCTTGATCAAGAAAACCGTACTACCCACAATTGTGTCTAGAATTAATAGGACTGTTAATATATCCATGTTGCTGGATCTAAAGAAACTAACATGCGGTGACGCAGCCCAACAGAATCCGGGAATCCAGGTCCAGGATACTGTGATTATATATGTGAAATCCATACCCAAGAAGGAAACAAGTTATGAGCCCAAATGTAAGGGAAAGTACCTTCCAATTAAATATCTCAACTGGATTTGAAATGACTTGGTCCTCAGTAAGCTTACCCTCTTGATCTTTAAAATTTTCAAGGTTATCATTGTATAACAGCCGGTCCATTAAATAAGATATTTAAAAGGATGATCGTTATGTATGACAAACAATAATATATTCTATAGTTCTGGAATCTGGACTTTGAGCTTGAGGAGCTTGTGTTGTGATAGTTGCTTAGTTTCTCTGGTCAGACTTAGTGGGTGAGCGTAGTAATACATCATCGCTATGAAACTTAGCCGTTGGGAAACATAAATATAATAAAAATTGATGGTAAGGGGCAAAGAGGAGCACATGAAAGGATATATACATTTCAAGGAAAGTTTTTGGTGTGTCTATTATTGAATGGCTGGCCTCGCTTTGCAAGTCTCCACTTCCCGTTATTTGAAGAATTTTTTTTTAGTCGAAACGTATGAGATTTTATACACTGATCAGAAAATAAAATTCAGGTACAATCATCCTTGATCAGAGAGGTTCACAAACATAAAACTAAGGCAACAACGACGTGTAATTATTTCGAAGATTAAGCTTTTTATTTGTTAAACAACATTGTCATATGGAACGAGATATAAATCAAGTGACAAGGACCGTTGGCATTTAAGGACCCATATCCTAATCAAATTGGCTTTGCCAGAAAGAGATTTCCTCAGTTTGATAACTTCTTTTTCTTCTGCTTATCTAGAGAACTCGAATGTTGTATTTACCTCTGGAACAGACATTTCTCGGCCCTTCGAGTATAATTAAAAATCACTTTCTTAGCCACTAAGCATGACTGGATGCTTTTGTACCTTCCCTTTTCCCAAGTTTGATATTTTAAAAAGCAGGACCTTGCTTCTTGATTCGGGTTCATGGCTTAAAAAGCAACAGCATTATAATATGTGCACTTGTCACAACATGTAATTGAAGAATATGATAAATTTTGGAACTGAAATAGCTCCGTGATAGTTGAAGAAGGAGGATTGCCCGTTATAGAAGAATTCAAAACAGAAATATTTCTGAATAAACTATCACCATTAATCGCTAATGAGTTCCACGTACGCAACTCCTTGGATAGAAGAATTTTTGCAGCCAAAGACAGCCTTTAATCCTTGGAGTTGATTGACAGAGCCATTCTGCAGTAATGTCAATTTACATTAATCAACAAAATCAACACGTGATGCGGATTATTCAGGGTTTTTCTGGGAGAGCAGTACTGTCTAAAAGAAGTTATTTGGTTCAAAATCGTGATCTTGTCCCTTCTGTTCTAAACTAAAAAGGTTAGAAGTCGGCAATGTGGCAGTTTTTGTCTCTTGCATTATTGGTAATTGATGTTCATAACAAATAATTAATTCCTTAGCAAAACAAAGCTAGAATATTCCTCGTCACATGAAAAAAAGCTAAAGAAGAAACTACAGTATGGTACGGAATGGTCAGCGGGTAATCTATGGCCCTAATATCACTTCAACTTAACCCCGAAACCTGAATCTTCTCAAGAAGCTTTTGGTTTGAGATGATCACCCGATGGCAATGAATCTGTGCAAGTTGAGTTCTGGGATCTCACAAGGTATCATCCAACCGGGGACTTTTTTTTTTCCACTACCCAAATTCCAGAGTCCCAACCACCAAGGCTAAGGCCTGATCTGTGAAAAATTGACCATTAACCTTCCCCCAACGGCTCAAATGAGTGTTGCTGTCCGGGGTTTGGTTTTGAAAATTGGGCTTTTTCACAGGTCAATCAATCTCAAGTGCGAAGTAGTAGTGCCAACGGCTAACAAAATTAAAACGTATGTAAATCTCAATCTGACGCCATCGCTAGCTGAAATGTCACTTTAAACGAGTGCTTAGTTATATAAATATTTGACAGGACAAACGTAACTTCGCATTCATTTTCTCTTGTGCATAATTAGTTCACATGGCAGATCTGCACTTCCTGAAAGCCATTTACTAATGAGAGAAATCAGTTGACCGAACAATAAATATTGATACGCGGTGAACATTGCTTTGGATTAAAAAAAGGAACAAAAAAAATAAATTTCCCTTACCAATTTAAAATGGATGAAAGAATGAATTGGTGGTGGTTGTAGACTTTTTTTTATGAAGAATAGGGATAAATGATTTAGTTACGTTAATTAATATTAGGGCCTAAGGAAACAGGAAAGGCCGTGTTTTGTGATGTATGCTGCAGCAGCAATCAGGTTCTTTCTGTCAGCCGCTGACAAATTCAAGGTCTCGCATAATGCAGGAATCAAACGATTAAAGTAAAATCTCAAAGACTAATAATACATTAAAAAGAAATCGAGTACAAACTACAACTACATTAAAATCTGTAAAGACTAAGATGATAATGGAAGCATGGCCACATCCGTTGATATGATGTGCCACATTTTTTAGGTAATTTCTTCTGACGCCTCAAGGACAATAATGCAATTTTTTTCTTTTTAAAAAAAGACAGTAGCGTGACGTGAAGAAACAGAGAGGACATTTGTTGCTCAATAAGAAAAAAAAGACAGTACTTTTTTACAGTACTGAATAATTAGTAATGTGAAAAAACATGTTCCCCATGGATAGTTTTCCAGTTCAAGGTAGGATCATAGATTCATAATCGCGCCGGGTACGGTTATCCCTATGCGAGGAGACCCGACCCGTTTCATTTATAAAGGTGGTGGCCAGGCTGTTTGCATAAAAAGGTTAATAATGTACGGACTGGTAAAAGAGAGAAGAAAGGTGACGCTCACCGAGGAACACGCTTCACGACGCAGTAACCCTGCAATTCACAGCTGTGATGGTGCACCGTACACCTGCACTCCCTAAATGGGGACTTGACATGAACAACCAACGTGGCACTGTGTCATTGGCTTGACTGGAACAGTTGGTCTTCTACACTTCCCATCATTCATTCATTCACTCGCTGCCCAACAAAAGAAAAGCCTGAGAGATTTTTTTATGAGAGCATTCAAGTGTTTTTATTTTACTCCCTAGTTTGTTTTTTTTTTTAAAAAAAAAAATGAGTTAAAATCAATACGAGGCAGTTTTTTTGGTGCAGGTAGAACAGGCTTTTTCTTCTGTTGGAACAGCACCGTCTTGGATATTGAGCGAATTTTAGATACTACTCCTACATGTTAAATGTGGGCTAGATGACAAAGAATAGTCAGTTGGGCCCCATAGATTCTGCGGGACCCAGATCCACCTGGACACATTTTGTCAATGTTACCAAATAATTGGGTGTCACGTCTTGTCCAGCGAAAGGTCCATCTTTGTTACTGTGCGTCTACAATTTAGACGGGCTAATTGTTTTTTCTTATTAAAAAATATTTTCCTTCCTCTGATGGATTAGACGTGCTACTAATAAATTGCGTATACTAATTTAAAATTATATTAATTTATGAGTTCATAAAATATGAAAATCATCGTCCGAAGATAAGTAAAATTATTTAGTGCGTAATTTGAAATTGTAGGTTTGTTTTTGTTAATACTCTTATATTTATCTGAAATTTGAGGGAATAAATTAATCTGGTTGGTAACACTTATCTTGATTCTTTATTATTATACTTATAAGTCTTATCCTTATTCGACTGCCTTATCGACCAATTTTTTTAACGATAAGAGTTAATTGAGGATCAAATACACTTTAAACGTCTGTTGAACTTTTTAAAAAGGAAATATAAATATTATGTCAACTGTTTCTTTTTGTCTCTTGTTATTAAATTGTTACACAGATAACAAAGATTCACTGTTACGACAATTTTTAAGACCTAGCTAGCAGATGTAATTAGTTGCACATAAATAAACCAGTTACGCTCTTTATTATTCTTAACGAGTACCATCCACGTACCCATCTACATTTGCCTAATTGTTTAATGGAGCATAGGTAAATTAACTATTCTACTAAATAACATCCACTATTTTGTTGCTTAACGTTACTTTTTTTTTTTTCTGGTCATTGTACGTGGAAAATTTGGATAAGTTATTTAGACATTCCCGATATGATCATTGATTGAGTCCTGTGCACAGACAGAAAAAAATTCATATTCCGCAATATTTGAAAACAATTTGGATTATAACTAGAAATAGGAAATAACAACTAAAAAAAACTCGCTCATGGCCTATTCAAAATTCAAAAATTATCTCAGCACAAAGGAATATCTGTTATAGAGAATAAGCACGATTGGTAGGTTGGAAACAGGAAAAGGGAATTATAGCCCATTACTCTATTCGTATCACATTAGGACAATAGCTTTCCATTTGTAAAATAAGAGAATCACGAGCTATAATATATCATTCAATGGAAAATCAAGAATTAAAACTACAAGCATTCAAAACAAATCTCAAGTTACACTCCCATTAAAGTAAAAGAGTAACATTCAAATAAACTAATTAATCTTCTTACGTGTCTAATTGCCGCACCGGCTTGACCTTTCGGATTTGACTTCTTAAAAGGATATTAAGTAAAAGTAAACGAGGTAAGACTGTGGAAATTATTGTGCCAATTAGTGAATAGCTTAATTAGTTCAATTTGTCGGTTAAACTGATTGTCCAGGATTGGAGAAAAATTGATTCAGTTGATTTTATCTTCCTTTTTGTTCTTTGGCAGTAGGCTCTGCTGTTGCCCATAACAAGAGCCGATGGCCCATGGAATAGATGCGGGATGCCAAAAACGACATGGCAAACAAGGAGAGAATGAGTGACGTGGAGAAGCCAACAAAAGTAAACAATAAAAGAAAAACTACGTGCACGTCTGGGGACGCAATAGTCATTGTGATAACAAGACAAGGCCAGCTGGTCTCTTTCCCTCTCTACAAAGCCAACAAACAAACCCCCCACCCAATTAATTCGTTTAGCAAAAAAATTATACGCTTTGTTGCAAATAAAACTGCATATGAGCCTAAACCGGACATTCTTCCATTTTCAGATTTTTTTCCCTCTAAAAAAAAAATAGAAAGAAAAGATCTACAGATTTTCATTTCCAAATTTTCGGTTCCCTCAATTAAACCAAATTAAAAAATACACGCTATAGTAAATATATTTAAATTAATAGCCATAGTTGGCATTACAATAATCATTTATATGATTTTGTTTGGCCGGGGGGATTCTATGGTGGAAAACGCAAAAGCTAGCTGGAAAAAGAAGAGAAAAAAAGAAAAAACACACACAAAAGTCTCTCTCACTCTATCTCCCTTCTTCTTCTAGTTGCGTTGTGTGCGCCACTTTTTGTTCTGCTGCTTCTACTGCCTTCTCCTCTCTACTAACTGGAGAAACAAAAAAAAAGAAAAGAAGGCCCCAATAGTGCGATAACAGAAGGTGTCCGTCAGTAGACGGAGAGAGGGGGGGAGGAGGAGGAGAGCGAGCCCCCACAAGGCGGCGCACTCTAGCACTGGAGGCCTAATTGTGCGCCTCCGGTATGGAATCCTGCACTTTCTCCAGCGGAGCTCGCTTCGTTCCCACGGAAATCATCACCCTACCTTGATTCACCAAAGAAGAGATAAAAGAATAAAAGAAAGAGAAGAAGAAAGAAAGAAAGGAACCATTTTAATTGGAGGAGTCGTTACCATTCCCTCCCCACCGACACAACTCTGGCGGACCTCAAGGGAACCCTAGCGTTCCTCGGATCGGCCCTTACATCCGCCGCCGCAGATCGGTTCGATTTCAAATCGAAGAAGAAAAAGAGGAGGGTGGGCTTAGCGTTAGGTGGACTCCACTACACGAAGATGATGTGGGTCGTATGCGTCGCATTGGTCTTCATCATCCTCTCCCCTTCCCTCCACTCATTCCCTCCCGCCGAGGCCATTCGATCCTCCTCCCACCTCTTCACCGCCCACGGCGGCGGCGCCTCCTCCTCCTCCTCCTCCGTTTTCCCCGACCGCTTCTCCTTCCGGAGAGCGCCCGTCTTCCGCAATGCCGCCGAATGCGCCTCCACCGACCACCGGCGGGCCGGCGTCTGCGACCCCTCCCTGGTTCACGTGGCCATTACCCTCGACGTGGAGTACCTGCGGGGCTCAATCGCCGCCGTCCACTCCATCCTGCAGCACTCCCTCTGCCCGGAGAGCGTGTTCTTCCACTTCCTGGTGTCGGAGACCAACCTGGAGTCGCTGGTGAGATCAACGTTCCCGCAATTGAAGTTCAAGGTGTACTATTTCGATCCGGAGAAAGTCCGGAACCTGATTTCCACTTCAGTGAGGCAAGCACTGGAGCAGCCGCTCAATTACGCCAGGAACTACCTCGCCGATTTGCTGGAGCCCTGCGTGAGGAGAGTGATTTACTTGGACTCTGATCTGGTGGTGGTCGACGACATAGCCAAGCTGTGGACTACCAGCTTGGGCGCCAGGACCATCGGCGCCCCCGAATACTGCCACGCCAACTTCACCAAGTACTTCACGGCGGGGTTCTGGTCGGACCGGCGGTTCTCGGGGACGTTCGGCGGGAGGAGGCCCTGCTACTTCAACACGGGGGTGATGGTGATAGATCTGGCCAGGTGGCGGCGGGTCGGGTACACGCAGCGGATAGAGAGGTGGATGGAGATCCAGAAGAGTGACCGGATCTATGAGCTGGGGTCGTTGCCCCCGTTCCTGCTGGTTTTTGCGGGGCACGTGGCGCCAATCGAGCACAGGTGGAACCAGCACGGGCTGGGCGGGGATAATGTGAGGGGGAGTTGTAGGGACCTCCACCCGGGTCCGGTTAGCCTCCTGCATTGGTCCGGTAGCGGGAAGCCGTGGCTAAGGCTCGACTCGAAGCAGGCTTGCCCGCTTGATGCGCTATGGGCACCCTATGATTTGTATGGTCACACGCATTGATGATGAATCAATGGGAGTCAGATGATGATGGTTGATGATGATGATGATTCCCTGGTAAATTTAACTTTCGAGGACTGTTTTTTGTTACTTCATTTTTGGTTCTTTAATTTATCATATTGGAATTTTTTTTTCTTACTTCTGTGTCTTCTTCCTCCTCTCCTTCTTTTCCTTATTATGACTCATTGGTTTTTCTTGCTTTTTTTCACTTTTTTTTTTCATTAGCTGAATATGAAGACATTTCTCAGGCCATTTGTATTCTATTCCATTATGTTAGATACATTAGATTTTATCTTTGAAAATAAAACAAAAAAAAGAAAGGATACATTGAATTTGTCATCGAAATGTGTGTTTCTTGGATTCTGGATTTCTTGTATTTCCAGTCGAAAGTGGGAACCAGCTAGTAGTATTCGCTTGGCAGAGGAGAGACTATTCCTGTGTGAGTTTTGGAGGAGGAGCCGAAACTACCCTTCAATGGTGGTGGTGGGAGACAGAGGACATGTGGGGATAGTGACCCCCTTGATGTAAAGGTTATTCAAATGACCAAATTGCACTATTTTACTCCTGCAATTGCATTAAGTGAGCTGTGCTGGTTGGTGTCGGCTTTCTTGTTTAAGCCATCGGGAATTTCCACTACAACTTCTTAATTGGTATAGTCCGCATCCTGCCCTCTTTTTGTAATGGTGACTAGGGGAGGAGATGAGATAAATGATAAGGGCAGTAGGTTTCTTTTTGGCCCTGTGGTAGGGCATTTGGTTAAAATGTGCTACAGCGCGTAGGGATGGGACTTTTTTTTTGTAATGCCTGTAGCTTTCTGCACCCAATCCTTCTAGAACCCTAAAGTTTTACACTTGTTCAAAAATGGGTTTTAGCTGCTAATTAAATAAGGGATGATAAGTCATACAATATAAAAACATTGTAGGTGGAGTGCATTGAGCAGAAAAGGTGAAAGGGGGCCATCAATGCATGTGAGCTAACTTCCTTAGCTGGTTGTCCATTTTGGATAGTAATGGCCAAAAAGAGCCGAGTGTGCGTGCGTGGTCTTCAAATAAGGGATAGGTGCCGGCTGGACTATGGAGGAGGGAGCCAATCTAGGCTAACGGAGGAATCTAAGAGCTTCTGTATAATTACTGAGCAAAGTCCACGGCCTGTTTTTGGATAATAATGGATTGTGTTGCTTTGGTGGCAACAGCTAACCACTTGTGAACTTAATTTCCCTGTCACTTTGCCCACTTCGGTGGCACCTCCTTATTCGTTTCTCTCTTTTCCTTCCTTCTTCCATTGGATTTGCATTCTTGTTTCTTTGGAAGAACTTTACATGCTACAACTTATCCAGCTACAAGAAAGAAACAATAAAAATTAAAAAATGTGTGTAACGCGTAAGTAGTAAGTTGAGCGATTAATACTAATTGGGGTATCATATTAGGGACTTAGATGTCATTGTGGCGTAAGATGTCCTTAGTGGGGGCCTTTTGCCCTGGCACCACACGTGGCCAGTTGCTCGACCGTTCCAGGAATCAGCTGGTTACATGTGGTTAGCTTATACCATGATTGGGTTTGTATTTTAATTCCCCTCTTATCCTTATTATAAGGAGACCGAGATTAATTATATTCTGACTCGGGCAGATGTAGGTGTATGTTTGTTCAGTGGTTCTACTTCTGCATTGTTGGCTGCTCGTTGTCTTAGCTGTTTTATTTTATCTTATTCTTATTTCTTTTTGTATGTTTGCCCCATACAAATTGTATTAGAGCCTAATTAGAGATGACTGATTAAGACATCGGAACAGCTCCTGGTGGCAAAATCATATAAAAGATCATTCTGACAATGACTGCTTCGTTGTCACAAAATGTGGTAATCATTGATAAATTAACTAATATGACAGTTGAACTATCTAATCTAATCTAAATCTTTAGCTGTGATTGATGATGATTATAGAACTACTAGAATAGAACGAACGCTAGGCAACATAAGGTTTTGAGGGGCTATGAGTCGTACGAGTGTACCCCTTTGTACGAGTTTTTTTCTTTTTGGGGGGGATGGGTAGAGTTTTAGTTTTGGTTTTTGATAAAATGGGAGTTGGTTGGTTATTCATGTGGATGGAATCGCAGGTAAGATATGCGATATTGTTTTGCATGTTTGTCATTCAAAGTAAATGAATAGAGATTGCGAAGCCATTTCAAATGGAGGTGTTTGAGAGTGAGAGGTATTGGCGCTAATAATAGAACAATGAACACGTCCGTATCACCCATTGGTCCCTATGGCAACTTATGCTTTCCTTTCGTGCCCCATTTTACTTGAACATCTAATGCACAATCGCACAACATGTAGAGCATCTCTACGTTACAAAAAAACAAAAACAAATAGGACCCTTCGCCATTAACTACAAGTTTTGGCTAGACGTATACGGCACAGCATCTCAAGCTTAAAAATCTAATGGGGTTGTAGCTGCCGACAGTAGTTATAGTCTTATAGACCTCAAGCCCTATTAAATAATGGATTAGAGAAAAATCCAAGTAATGTTAGTTGATTTTCTCCTCCTCTCTTCCCCTTTTAGGCAAAACAACCTGGCTTCATCCTTTGGGTATTAATGCAGGGTGGTAAGGGCCTTTTAGTGTAACAGCCCGGGTAAAAATTTTGGATTTTTACCGGACTGTAAAAGTCTATTTACCGTGATTTACTGTTGAATTAATCTTGGGTAATTAATTCAAGGTAAATCGGGAGTCGTTTTTCGAAACCGAAGGTTTTCCCGCGCTCGTGATTTTCCCGCGGATTTTTCGGAACTAAGTTGGTATTTTTCGGGTTTCGAAATTTCTCGGAAAATCACACCGGAAAATAACTAAGGAGGTATC
>JAKUCV010003387.1:0-41982 GCA_028386065.3 Turnera subulata | reverse complement strand
CCATAGATTGCATGTGTCGCATACAGTGTCATGTGAGTCTAAAGTCTTCCGCTGTGCATAGTTTTTCTATTATTGGGCCATTGGGCCGGTTTTATTACTATTGATGTTGGGCCGTAGGGCCGTATTGTGGTTTATTATGATGGGCTGTCGAGCCCGAGTTTTTGTTATACACACTGTATGCTTGGGTTTATTTTGTTGGGTTGTCACAGTTCCGGCCTGCGTTTACTGTGTACGGTAAATTCGGGTCGGGGCGTTTCATTTAGATAGGATGCTCATGAGCTCACGAGTAGTAATTGCATCCATATTGGGTTGGAAAACATCTAATGTAACTCTAGCATGTGAAGAAAGGTACAAAAGAAGAAAAGAGGCAAGCACATGATGGGAGTTCTTGGAAAGAAACTTGAGAACTTTGGAACCTTTACAGCCTAGAGACAGCCACTCGTTAGATATGAAGAAGGAAGGGTCATTAAACCCGTCCATGGTCCACCACCAACAGTATGTGCTCTCTGCGTACATGTACGTTTGTATCCCCCATTAGGGAATGCAACATTGCAACTCTGCAATCTACAATCGAAACCACAAGGCAGCTATCTCCAACCTTTCAAGCGTGGGGCATGCCCTTTTTTGCCACAAATCCATCAAGAAAAGGTTTTCAGGAATAGGAATATGTTAAGGCATAATGGTACCAAACAATGGATGGTAAATTATTGTCCAGCTCACAACAGTACAAAGGAAACTGAAGGTAAAGAATATAACTTAACCACCTTCAACATGATGTCTTCTAAGCAGACATAACTAGCTAGAGGCTCATGGTAGGATGGCCAACCCAAAACTTTTATGATGTTGTTACTGATTTTTGGGACCGGATAGATATTTTTGGTATCCAATTTGGTATTTTTTTTTACAAGGTTTTTCTTTCCACTGATAATGTAAAGCTTAACTGATTCATTTGCAATATTACAAGGAGATTTGCGTAATCCAGAAAAACTTGCTGCATTATTTTACCAGTACGGATCTCCTTCATATGTTCGCTATCTGGATGTCAGTGAGTACAACAACCTTTTCTCAACTATAAAATGTTGAAAACAAATATGTGAATGGTAACTAAACGGGGAGAGTTTCGCATCCTGCCACATTATGAAAGCAACGGGTCTAGTCTTAGAAATTTCGAACGTGAGTTACATGGTATGCATTTTTGTTGTTTTAAGTTGTGACAAGTGAACTTTGGAGACATTTTTGTCCTTTGGGTAAGACGTCTTAAAAATTACCGAGCAATTGATTCCGAGCAATAAATGTTAGGAAAGGGAAATGACAGGAACAAGAATGCAATTTAAAGATTTATTAGTGATTGGCAGGAAATATAAGGACAGAAACAACTCCATAGGAGAAGAAAATCAAAGGATAAAACTAAAAGTAAAGTAATAATTTCATATATAAAATCAAAGGTCAAAGATGCCAAATTGCCTGGCTTGGCTTCGGCATCCTAAGAAGTGTTTTATTGTGTTGGTATAGTTTGTAAATGAATCAACAAATAGAAGAACATAAATATCAACAACTTCCTCTGTTAAATAATTAATAATGCAAATAGAGGAGAGCTTACAGAGCTGTGAGCTAGACAGCTGCAGTTAGTGATGAGAGCGACTGATAATAGAAGCTTGTCGCTGCCATTCCCGGTACCGTTCTATGCTCACCATCTTTGATCCTTATCAACAGGGCCACATTAATTAACTACTAAACCCAACATTTAACTCTGACATTACAGACGGTATACAGATTTGGCAAGATTCAAATTCTGTACAGGACATTTGATGTAGAGGCTGCTTTCAACTCAAACACACAGCAGTTCTTACGGTCTACATGTGGTGCATAAACTGGATGAGTCAATTGTAGGAATAATGAAACGAGGTCGACTACGTTCCAAGAACTGCGAACAGGCCTGCGGATTGGGTGGCTAAGGCTACTAGGAATAGAACATGCCCAGTAGATTGGTGGATTGTACCCCCTGTGGCTTTGGGAATGCTCCTATGTAATGATTTTATTTTGGGTTAATGAAATATCTATGACTTCGGGCAAAAAAAAAAAAAAAGGAAGACCTATTCCATTAAGAAAATGCACTGGAACATAGTTCCCCACAATGCTACTTGTTTCCTTTTCATGGTTGAGATGGGCGAAACACATGATGCTGTCGTAACAAAATGTTAAGAGAATTTTCTTCCTTGTGTGTTTGGACAAATGCATTATAGACAGTTCAGTAAGACCAAATGTAGACATGTCCTCTTATTGAAGGAAATTCCATATGCTAAAACACACAGATAGCTCCCTTCCCATCCCCCCACACCCCCTCTTTGAAGCAGTTATTGAATGTTCTCCCATTGATGTTCTTATGTCTATGATAAAATGTTAGAGACTTCCAAAATATGACATTTGTTGTAACATTGAAATATATGTTTTCCTTGAGACTAACAACAATGGCAGTTGGGTAATAGAAACATGAAGGTATCCAGGGAAATGACTTTTGTTCTCCCATTGATGTTCTTTTATGTCTGTGATAACATTTTAGAGACTTCCAAAAGATGACTTTTGTTGAAACGTTGAAATATATGTTTTCCTTGGGACTAACAACATTGGCAGTTGGTAATAGGTACATAGGGAAACCTATATGCAGAAGTCAGGAACAACATTGCATTATACAAATTGTGAAAACATACAAATGATTTCAAAGAGTTTTACTAGCCAATTACATTGAAATGAATAAGGAAAAGAAAGTGAACAGATGAAGTTGAGAAACTTCAATTTTTCCTAATGCAGCTAACTACCGTGGGACACAACCCATCAAGGGAACTGAAACCTCATGAAGTCTTGCTGCATTCCACCAGCGGGAGGATTGATGTAGACCCAGAGTAAAGAAATGGTGAGGGAGAGCAATCCAGACCAGACAAAGACAATGGTTGGAACTTTTCCCCTCCTTCCCATCATGCCTTTTGCGAATGGGTAGAGATGGGACAAAACCCAGAAGCTGAAGAACACCCCTCCAAGGAGCTTGCTCCATTGTGGGAATGGGCTGTAGAGGGTCCTTGCAACTCCCACTGCAATAGCAATCATGTTCACCATCATTATTGTAATAGGTGGAACCATTAGAAAGCTCCACTTAAACATGTAAAGCTCAGCAAACTCGTCATCCCCATCATCAGGTGTGGCAGATTTGGATGTCAAAGTGAATGAGATGTCTACTCCTGCAATGACCTTCAGTAGTCCCTGGAATACTGCTGCAGGATGAGCACTTGTGCCACCAATCAACCAGAATTGTTCATTCCGCCACCAATCATGCAGAGTGATTCCTGACCACTTGATCTCAAGTAACGAAAGCAAGCACAAAGTGATGGTGATGGCCAACAAGAACACTAGGAATGTCACACTGAGGGATTGGACTATGAACTGGCCAGAAAATAGGGAGATAGCAGGCAGGATGCAGTAGACTATGAGAAACAAGGATGTGAAGGGGTACATTCCTGCATTGAAATATGCCACCCTCTGCAAGAATTTCATCCTCCTGGTAGCAAATAATGCGTTGTTCCTTGAGAAAAAGATTTCAACTGAGCCAGTCGCCCAACGAAGGACTTGGTGTAGTCTGTCTGTAAGATTAATAGGAGCTGTGCCTCGAAAAGCATCCCTTTTGGTCACACAATAGATTGACCTCCATCCTCTATTGTGCATCCGGTAACCAGTCACCACATCTTCTGTCACAGAACCATAGATCCACCCAACTCTCTTACCCCACTCAGTTTTATCCTCATAAAAACAGGAGATAACACTAATAGCCTCAGCCACAGTTGCTGCATCCAAAGGCTCACGAGGCACAGCAAGGGAACCAGCTGGTCTTCCTTGGTTGCCTTTTCCTTGAAGATCTTGGAGCAGCCTTCCCTGGTACTCTGCAACTGGGATAGATGCAGCAAGAGAAGTGGAGTTTCCAAATCTTTTCGGAAGAAGCAAAGACTCAATATCTGCATCATCATCATTATGGTCCCCAATGATTGGCAAAGCTATCTCTTCCTCTTTCTTTGACACCTTCGGTTTCCTCAAACATAGCTTAATTTTTCTCCTCCCAAACCATCCGTGGTGTTCTGTGGTTCTTGGTGGACTAAATCCATACAGTGCTGTTCTCCGGAAAATGCAGCCAGTGCCCACATACATAGGACCCTGTAACCCATCCAGAGCTCTCATGCTCACATCAAAGAATACTGTATTATGGTTAGCATACCTATCATTTGGATCAATCCCTTCAAACCTTTGAGGGAACTGAACATAGCAAATTCTATCACCACCTCTATCAAGCATAAAGCACATTCCTTCCCTCAGAGCCAAAGAGTTGTAGACATAATGATCACAGTCAAGATTCAGAATGAATGGGCCATTTGACATTATGGCACTTGTCCTAACTAGAGCATTCATGGCTCCAGCCTTCTTGTTGTGATCATAACCTGGCCTCTTTTCACGAGAAACATAGACCAGCATTGGCAATCTAGTGTCAACTTCTGTTGTGTCAATCAAGTTCTCACTATCCGCTTCTACCCCAAATACTGGTTCTGCATTTGGTGGAGCTAGCATAGCCTGTAAATGAAAAGCAAAATGTTAAATCACATTCAATGCAAAACCATATTATCTTTGATCATACAGGCTGAAGTGCAAAAATTACCTGAATTATACCGGCGTGGTCTCCTCTTGAGTGGTCACTCTCCCCAGAAGCCCAAGTCCCAGGCCAATGAGAGCCATCAGACATCCAAGTAGCCTTTGGGACCTTTAAATTGTCCGATGGATTACCACCCATTTCCATCTGTTTCTTCTTTGCTCGAAGCTCTTCATGGGCATTATAAGCATCTGATCTTCTCCTGATCGATTCAGGCAAAGCATTGATTCTCACCTTAAATTCATCATACTCTCTCTTCACTCTTCTCCTTTCTCTAACAAAATCATGTCTCACTTTGTTCTTCAGAAAATCACGCTTCAGCCCAAAGTAGGCCTCAGGGTTCCTTGGTTCGATATTGTGCTTTCTACAGAAAGGAACCCAGATTCTGGCAAAGCTAGCAGTTTCAGCCAGGGCTTCAAACGTCAGTAGGGACCCACCATCATCCGACAAGTAACACGCAAGCTTTTCCACCGGATAATCAACCGCAAGGATTGAAAGAATGGTGTTTGAGGTGACCAAAGGAGGCTCCTTTTCTGGGTCTGCAGTGGAAACGAACACATCAATACCCGGCAGGTCAGATCTTCCTTTTGGGTTTCGAAGATTAGGAGATTCGAAACGCTCCTTGAGGACAGAGAGATCAGTCACTCTGTTCACAGGACAAAGCTTAGGGAGCTGGTCAAGAATCCATGACAAGGCAAACCAAAGTTCGCATGTTACGGACATCCCCCACAACCACATAGCTTCACGATTGGGGTGTCTGATTCTCCATGTCAGAAATAGGCCCAGGGCCGCAAGACGAATCATTATCAGTAGCCTGCATGGTAACAAATAGACATCCCAAATTCAGATATTGATAATATCAGAACAAATTCATTGTATTTGGCATATCAACGGAATTATTCAGATTCAAGTGCTAGTTTGCTCAAAACCCATTTGCTTAAAGTAAACTAATGATAATCAGCGACCAAGCATGATGAAATAGATAATTGAACAAACTAGGAGCACAAATCATTCCTACTTTTTGGAACAATAATTACTCAACTTAAACTGAGAAAAGAAAGCAAGTGTAATTACCTGTAAGGACTAATAATTGCAGTAGAAACCGAGACCTTCCTTGTCAAAGGCCTCCTGCACCTCTCCCCGAAGTCAGGGGGATGTTCAAACCCATTAGGTCCAGATCCAGCTCCATACCCATCCTTAGGCCACACCGCGTTCCCATACCCATAAGTCCCCTTTGTCTCAAACAGCCACCTCGTATGGTCGAACTCAGGATTCTGATTCTTGAATGACTTCACCAGCGAAAGCCTCTTGTCCAGCTTAGGCAGAGGCAAAGCCTGGTCTTCTGCTTCACTTTTCCCCTCAAAATCATCATCCTCGTAGATCTCATCCTCCTCGTCATCATCAACATCCTTGTACGGTTCTTTGCACCCAGGGCAGTGACCTCCTCCGTTAGGCCCCACAATATCCAAGTAACAATCTTTACAAATCTTGAACCCACATTCACATCTCCCTTTAATAGCTTTCTCATCACAACCCTTCATTCCACAAACAAGCCCTGACTTCACAGGCTCGGCGGACTCAATCGAGCAATCAATAACATGCCCTCGGGTCACCGAATTGAACCCGCCGGTGAAGATAGTGCCCGAAATGAAGCTCCGGTCGAGTTTTCCGGCACCCTTGATCATGTCCTCGACGGCGCTGTTCTGCAAAGACGACACCGGCTGGTGATCTGGAGTGGGAGGGATGTGAACAGTGTAGCTAACAAACTCTGAATTGATTTCTTCTATGTGGGTATCCTCTCGCGACATGGAACAGTATCTACCCCCACTTGAGGTTCTGGTTCGGCTGTTACTGATTGGGGAATTAGGGTTGTTAGATATGGAAGCCCTAGGGACTGGACTTGTTAGCCCCATGCTTCTACTCCCTCCTCCTTTCCCTCCAGATGAGACAGTTATAGTAACCGGAGAAGAAGAACCATTATTTGGAGTTTTCACCATTTTGATCTTGGCTTTGTTTTCTCTATCTCACAAGGATGTGAAATGAAAACGAGGAGGTTTTTTTTTTTTTTTCTCTGCAAACTGTGAAGAAAGACAGAGAAGGAACAAAACCCAGAAAAGGGAAAAAAATTGAAGAACTAACGAGAAGAAGGTGGGAGGTTATTCAACTGAAGAAGAAGAAGGTGTTGGCTTCTTAAGGGAGTTTCTTTTTGTGACAACGGTTGAATTTGAAATTTTGGTTGAAGAGAAGCTTTTGGAGTGCTAAAGTTTGAAGGCAACGGTCGGGTAATCTGAGCCGTTTATGGTATGTGTAATCCAACGGTTGTCCTTTAAGAGAAACGGTCGGATGGGAGATGTGACATTTTCATGTGGTCCATTTTTAAGGAGAAGTCAAAAAGGTGAAGGCCCAATAGCTTTTAATTTTCGGCTTTAAATGGTATAAACCGTTGAGATGCCATCAATATGAAAAAGAATAATAATAATAATATTTTTTATGTGGGCGTGATTCAAAAGTTTGGTGCTTCATGCAATTAAAATAAGTCATATTAGAGTTGGGTTTGAGCTTATGTTGCTGCTTGTTTAATCCTATAAAGATACTGTTGATTATGTGGATATGATAAAAGGAAAATGAATTGAATTTGTTCTGATGCCGAATCTATAAAAGAGAGGTCAAAACTTTATAATATATGGAATATCAGATTTAACGCAGTCCTCTACTCATGACGGTATTATAGAATATGCTGAGCAAAATGAAAATTTCACAGAATATACTATAGGGAAAAAACTATCATCAAGAGACATCATAAGGCGACATGTGAGTTGCAGAGAGCAATCCTAGGATTGCATGAATCAAGAGACTGTTCAAAATAAAAAATATATAAATCGTACGTAAAAAGTAAAATTGCTGCCAAGGATAATCATTTTCTATTGATAGTGTAACTAATAAACTGCCAGCCTTTTTGTTAAAAAATGTTACTAAGTCTTTTGGTGAGCTTTTATCACCTTAGTCTTTTTTTACTTTTTGATCCTTATCACCTTAGTCTTACACTGATACTTTGTGTAGGAATTGTGATCTATAGGTAAGACACTTCAAAAATTTCAAAAAATAAAATAAAATACAGACCATGTAGCCCTAAAAAATTCAAAAGATTTCTTTTGCAGTCTATAAAAGTTTAAACAAAGTTAGTTTAGTTACCATAAAAAATACTTTTATAAATTCATTAATTATCAAAATATGAAAAATTTCTTTCTATATTTTCATCTTAACATGCACACTTTAGGGCATAAAATAGAAATAATGTTTGTCTATAAAACGTTGTACTCCAAAGTAGGAGAAATTAACAATTACCTCCGTGTATATGTGAACAAACACAATTAATTGCCAAAAAACGATCCTATTTAATCCTAACCAAGCATGAGAGTGTAATATATCCATAAACCATAGAACAGTAATAAGGAAACTAAATCAGGGACTTTGACCAAAAAAATTCAAGTAATAAACATAGTAGAATACCCGAATTTAGTAAGCATGTTGACACTTACATTAATTTTTCTTGTTTCTAGGGCTCCATCAGTCTGGGTAGCTCGCAATGGATTGGGCTCCTTTACTTTTTGTCGAAAAATCTCTCGGTTCTAGAATGTGCCTGACATTTGATTTCTACGAATTTTATTACTCTTTTTTCTTTTCCTTTTGGCCAATTATGATGAAAACAAATTTTGGTTTAGGTAATCTCATCAACTGTCAAGTTAGTAACGCGTCCACAATGAGCAAACAATCACCAATCCCAGCAAAAACAAAACACAAAATCTCTGGGCCGAAGAAAGTTTCAAACCCTTCAAGGTTTTCTTGAAAGCGAGTGTAACATTAAACAATAGGCACAAGACCAAGATAAGCCCAATTGGCAAATAAGCACTGTCCTCTCCTGTCCCCACGGGACCTGGTCCTAATATTTTCCTCTTCTAATCAGAACAATTCAAACGTTAACACTTAACCTAAACGAGAAAATTTCAAAACAAGAAAAAAAGAAAAGTTCAAAAAACAACCAGACTCAAAACAGACAAAACAAAAGAAACGACTCCCTTCTCTTGAATTTCCAAAATTTTCACGCTGCAACTGCCGGCACACCACTCACTTTCACCAATTTCATAGTTCCATATTATACACATACTGCTCCTACCAATCTCCAGTAACCTCAGTATCTGCCTATGCTGTTCACTATGTTCTTTATCTTGATATAAGTCCTATTCTCGACAAAGAAACAGAGAAACGCAAAAAAAGAAAAAGAACAAAACATGGGTAACAGAAAACTGTTGATTCTTTTTCTTGTGATAATCACACTATCTCTGCATAACTCTCTCGCGCAACCTCCTCCGCCTCCAAACGCCACATGCAACGGCGTTTTCTTGTCCTACGTCTACAACGGAGGCCGCCCTGTGCCCCCAACCGACCCCGCAGACCAGGCCCACCGGTTCGAGTCCACCGTGACGGTGCTCAACAACGGGAAAGACGAGCTCAAGTCGTGGATGGTGTTTGTGGGGTTTAACCACAGCGAAATTCTGGTCTCTGCAACCAACGCCGTGTTGGCTGACGGGACTCCTCTGCCGGCGTCGGTTGGGAACGGCACCGTCTTTGCCGGCTTCCCGGAGACGGACCTCAAGACGGCTATAGAGACTGCAGGGGATATTACCCAGATGAGGACCCAGGTCCAGTTGCTTGGAACCTTGTTCGCTAAAGGAGAAGACCTGGGTACTCCTTTGCCGGCTAATTTGACTCTTGTAAACCGGGAGTATTCTTGCCCTGTTTTTACTACTCAAGGTATGTGCTTTTTTTTTTTTCAATTTATGAAGTTAATTTTTGGAAGTTGCTTTATTAGGTCTGTTCTGTTTTATTGTATGATTTTATTGCAAGGTAGCCGCACTTTGACTATACCTGTTTCTAAGGTTAGTGACAAGCAGCTTTGTTTTGCAATGGACGATGCTACCCTGTTAACTGGTTTCCTGTTGTGAACTCGTTTGTTAGCCCGTTAGTTGTGGTGTTTGGAAGTTGATTTCTTTTTGGTTTATGTTAAAAAAGAACTATGTTTTAACTGTTGTATGTGATGTGAACAGGGAATGAGATGCACGTATGTTGTATGAGGAACTTGAGTCCTCCTACAAACGTTGATGGAAGAGATAATTTCATGCCCAGAAAAGAAGGTGATCTTATCATTATGTACGATGTAATAAGCACGCAGGAGTCAAGTTACTGGGCACATGTTTCAATATCGAACCACAATCCTATTGGGAGACTTGATAATTGGAATTTAAGCTGGGAGTGGATGAGGGATGAATTCATTTATTCTATGAAAGGAGCTTATCCATCTGTTGTGGATGCAACAGATTGCATCTTTGGCCGGCAAGGTCAGTTTTACAAGGACACCGATTTCTCTCAGGTATTGAGTTGTGAGCGAAGGCCTACCATTACTGACTTGCCTCCCACAAGTGCAAATGACACCAAGCTAGGGATGATCCCCTTTTGCTGTCGAAATGGGACACTTCTACCACCATCCATGGATCCAAGCCAGTCTGTTTCAGCTTTCCAGATGCAAGTGTTCAAAATGCCACCTTATTTGAACAGGACAGAGTTGAATCCACCACAGAATTGGAAGATCAATGGTTCTATGAATAACGATTATCAATGTGGACAGCCGGTGCAGGTGAGCCCTAGCCTGTTCCCTGATTCCTCTGGCTTGCCTGCACAGAGAGCAGCAGTTGCCAGTTGGCAAGTGGTCTGCAACATAACACATTTCAAAGAGGAGAAGCCCAAATGTTGTGTATCATTCTCTGCTTTCTTCAACGATTCTGTTGTCCCATGTAGCACCTGTGCTTGTGGCTGCAACAACAATCCAAGCCAGACTTGCAGTGCTGATGAACCGGCTCTGCTGTTGCCATCAGAGTCTCTTCTGGTCCCATTTGACAACCGGACTAAAAAGGCCTTGGATTGGGCTAAACTCAAGAGAAAGAAAGTTCCAAATCCGCTACCCTGCGGGGATAATTGTGGGGTTAGCATAAACTGGCATATACTTACGGATTACAAGAGTGGCTGGACTGCAAGGATAACCCTTTTCAACTGGGGTGAAACTAACTTCGCAGATTGGTTTGCTGCAGTGCAATTGGACAAAGCCGGACCAGGCTTTGAAAAAGTCTACTCCTTTAACGGGAGTTTGCTCTCTGATTCGAACAATACAGTATTCATGCAAGGACTTCCGGGCTTGAATTATCTTGTGGCAGAAACAGATGGGCACAACCCAAGAAAAGATCCCCGGGTTCCTGGTTCGCAGCAATCGGTACTCTTATTCACTAAGAAGAACATGCCCCTTATTAATGTTGCTCGAGGGGATGGGTTTCCCACCAAAGTCATCTTTAATGGCGAGGAGTGTGCACTTCCCACTATACGCCCATCGAGCGGTTATAGGATAAGTGCAGCTACTGGTGTTTTAAGCATTGTAGTGGTCCTAGCTGTTTTGTTGATGCAGTGAGATTTACTAAGAGTGTTATTTGCGACATTTTTCCACTTCTTTTATTCTGTTCCTGTAATGTTTCCAGTTTCCCGTCGTAGGTGTTTTACAGTTGTTTGATTTGTTGAGCCAAATTTCATGTTTGGCAGATCTGGCAGGGGTTTATGTACAATTTGACCCTTCACACAGGTGGAAGCATGTAATTAGGCACCTAAGACTTGACACATTCTTTAATTGTAACTAGTTTCTTACTCTACATTCTTCTATTGTACCTAGTTTTCCTTTCTGATGCGCTTTTTACTTATCGCCAAACAAACTAAATTCCCAGGTTCACAGTACTCCTAAAGTGCTTCATTTGCGATTAGCTGGAGAAAACCAATGGCTTAATGGCTTGTGAAACGTACAATTTCCTTTCTTGGGCAGCCCTTAATTTTGATAACTTATGGCACAGAATGCCCAGGAGATGTCAAAGGCATATACCCAACATGACTTTTTAGAGATCCTCTGTATACAAGTTTCTGCATACATAATAAACTGAATGTAATTGGAAAATGCCAAACACGAGATGTAAACAGAACTGTGGCCATGTTTTTTTTTTTTTTTGAACATCAACTGTGGCCATGTTAGAAGCAATACAAGTATACAACTCATGCTCGCATTGTCACAACATTTTGTAATCCAGCTTGTGCAATACATGTTTCAGTGGAAGTACTTTAAATCCAATTATTTCCAATGATGTTCGATTAACAATCAGGATAATAGGATATCCATTCATAAAAGAGGGAGAAAAACAATCAGAATGTTCATCCATAGCATATCGATGAAAATCAGAAGAAAACATCCGATGGAAAGAAGAGTTTCTTTTTCATGGTGGTGTGGGGGAAAATAAAGCCCTATATTAGAAAGTAACAGTGCTCTTTGAAACAAGGAGTATAAAAGTTTAGAACATATATAAGGGTATCTAGTAGCCAAAGAAGGAACTGCATGAGAAACCCAACTGCAAATTTGCAATACCTACCAAGGGAATCAATTGTCCGGTTACCAACCACTCGTCTATTTGGTTGGCAGTGGTGCAAATATCCTGGAAGAAAAAAAGACGAAATGTTATCATTTATTGCTGTGTTCTAGTATCTTCAATTATGCCATTTTTTTAAAAAATTGCAGGTTTAACTGATATCCCTTTCTGATGTCTGTACTGTAGTGTCTGCACTTTTAACTAATATTCCCACCTTGTTAAAACAAAACTTGAAGAAAATGAGGTTAATTCCAAGGAAACCAACCTCTGTTAACCGAAATAATGAACAGAGTCGTCAAACTGAGGTTGAAGATGAACCTTCTCAGGTACCTCACCAACTGGAATGATTTGAGAAAGGTTAGCCATGTTTCCACCGTTCCAATCACTATCATTGGCGGTAAAAAGGTTGTTGAAGGGTGAACTTAGTATATAGTTATTACTATCCAGTAAAAGATCAAGGGAAGAAGTTCTGCTTAAAGGTTGGGAGCTTGGTTGAGACATCCTAGACTGGTAAATATTCCCTTGATTATCTAGAGGCATGCCAAAGCTGTTGTTTTCAACGAGTGCAAGAGGCCCTGCAACTTGTTTACTTGGGAGGTATTGCGCTGGAAACTGATTTGTGGAATAGCGTTGAAGGCTAGAGCCACCTAATGAAGGAGATTGCTCCAAGCCGAATCCGGGTGTTACCGGAATGCTAGATGATGCAAACTGTTGGTTAGGATCTTGTTCTTGCCGGGGATTCTTCTCCTTCTCCTTCTCAATATTGAGCCTGTACTTCTGCATATGCTAATAGTATTATTCTCTGCCGTTTCCATGCGTCAGGCTAATTAATTATCACCTATGTAGATGTGCATGATTTTGCAGGGAAGAAAGCTAGCAATTACCTGAAGATGACTGGCAATATTTTCTCGAGAAAGAGCTTCAGGAACATTCATTTCCCGCATACATTCCAAAATTTTCTGAGGAACAGCATCTGCAGTGACATAAGAGTCATGTAATTAATCTCCATCCACGCACATAATATTTTAAGTGACAGATAAACAAAATGGTGAAAGAACATACTTTTGCCAAGACTATTCACAGCTCTGAGAAACTTTCTATGAAGCTCGTCTGTCCACATCAGCCTCTTCTTTCTTGGAGCCATATCATCTGAAGCTTCAACCTGATTATCCTCTTGTCTTCTTTTCAAGCTCCTAGAATTTATCATCGTGGTTTTAGGAATTTTACTATCAATAGCCCTGCTGCTCCAAGGTTTTCTTGCCCATAACCATTTATCATCCTCCAGATTTATCTGTTTCTCCATTCCTTTCAAAGAAGTACTTCTCTTGCGAAGTACATGCTGCCATATGATTTCGAGGGAATCCATTTTAACTGGCTTGATCAGATAATCACAAGCGCCATTGAGGACTCCTCTTTTAACTATTTCTTGTCTGCTATATGCTGACATGACTGGTTTTATTACATCCGGAATTAGTTATAGTGAATCACTGAATCTGTGTCTACACATAAAAGTAAAAACCAAAATAGAAATTCAATAAACTAGTTAAAAATGACACTTACTTACAAAAGGCAAATCCATTTGAGATGCAACCCTCTCAAGAAGCTGAATACCATCCAGAACGGGCATATCATAATCACTTATAACGAGGTCAAACCTGTTTTTGTGTTCTCTAATCATCGCTAGAGCATCCATTGCTGCCTCGCATGTGGTTACTGAAGACAATAACCAAAAAAAAAAAACAGCTATGATTAATTCTGATGTCAGGATTTTATCTTAAAACAAGATGTCGTGCGTACGCCATATATACCAATATATCAAATCAATCATCGGTCTTTAAACGCCAGATACTAATTAAACCAGTTCAATTGAATAAAATGACTTTAAGAGTTCATATCTCAACAGGAATCCTACAAAACAGCAAAAACTGACATCCCAAACTCAATAGAAGGATTTATATACTCCAAAAATATAAATCAGAAAGATTTTTTTCCTGTTAAGAACAAGCAGTATCCTGGTCCATCCTATATATAGTCGATTGAATCTGTTCAGATGCCAAATCTACTCCTAGGACAACTACTTAATTCCGAGTTTTTACCAATAGATTCGAACTCTTTTTTTTTTTCCTCCACAAGCAAAGTTTGGCATTAGCCAATTTAATCGCAATATACATTATTTTCCTGTTTCCCGGTAACAGACAATAGACAACAATTTTTTTTGGTTTTAAAAGGGACTCGGATTGAACTCAATACTACTTGACCTACAACTCATTGGTAGGAACACAACAGTTTAAGAAGCAAGGAACGTACCTTTGTATTTACAACGTTGAAGCATCTTTTCCAATATTTTGAGTTGAGGCCGACAATCTTCCACTAGAAGAACCCTTAAACCCACTGGAAATCTATTCGGAAAATCATTCTCACTAAATTCATTGTTCGGGCTTTCTTTGTAAACTGCATTACCCTTGTGGTTGCTCTTCTCCCAAGTACCGTAGGAACCCATAATAGGCGTATCAAAAACTTGTTAGTGTCTTGGGTGATAAATAAGTATACTGCTTCACTAACCTAATGTGGCGTGAAGACAGGACGGGGTACATATATAGTTGTTTTCTGTTCTTTGTTTATTTCTGGTAAGTTACAATTAATGACAATATATTCTGCTTTTATAGCCTGTTTATTTTCCACCGAGATTTTTGTTTTTGAACTATTTAAATTACAGGGGTTACTATATCCTGTCTAGGTCATGATTGATAGTTGACACGGTTAGGGATGCTTCGGTTCCAAAGTGAGGAACGGATATAGTAACTAAATCATAATAGATTAATTGCCATGCATAAAACCCTAATGTTGAAAAAATCTTCTGTGTGTGTATCTTCGGCAAATCCTAGGCATATCTAATAAGAGAATTTTAAAATGAGAACAAGGAAATCTACTCCTGGTTATGCTGTACCAGGCTAGTATATATGCTACTAGATACAGCTTGAGAAATATAGATTTACCAGAACATCTTCTTTTACAACTGAAAAATGCTGGTTAGATACGCATGTCTATTGCACCTCTCGGTTGAGCTGTGAAAAATATTGTCTTTGCCTAAGCTTCTTAATTACTAGTTGTGCTGCAGCCTGCATGAGTTGTTTGTTCCCGAAGGTTGTAGGGTGCCTGCAGAAAATCAAGAACAAGAATACATCCCAAGGCGGATGGGTCAAAAAAAAAAGAAGAAAAAACTCGTGGTAAAATTTTGGATGCGAGTTTTTTTCTCGAAATCGGGCCGATAATTTGGGTGGGCCTAGGTCATGTACTCTTACTTGGGCAGTTTTAAAATTTATGGATTGTAGGGCCTGGTAATAAAGTCCGCCAAGGAAACCTCGTTAACGTCGTGGATCTTATCTTCGATTATCTAGCCCAGCAGCCTGCTGTTACGTGTAGTATAAAATTTCAATTTAAAATTTAAAGTGTTTTTGATCGTGTAGGCTAAGTAATAGACTATTTACCTGGATCATATTTTATTTCCTGAAAGCTTTAGTATAGTACTTTTAATTTAGACCATTTTTTGTTTAAAAAAAAAAAAAGAGATTGGGGGCAGGCTTCCCCAAGCCACGGTAAACCACCAGGGCAATTGGCTCATTGTTTTATTTTATCTTCTACAAACTTATATATTTATTGTATTTATTCACAATAGGTCGATGGGTTTAGCCGAATTGATTATATTTATTGTAGCATGAGTTAGTTCCCCTTGTAACTGAATTTTATAACGTTAGTGAATATGGAGTTTGATATTTTTTAGTACATGTGTTGCCTTTGCATTTGATAGTTTTGCTTCCGTTTACGCTACGCATGTTCTTGGTAAGTAACCCGCTAGGTAAAGGCAACTGGCTTATGTGAGGATGAGTATAGGCCTTGGGATGCCGTGCGGCACGATGTGGGTGCGCACGGTACTTGGCTGGTCACGCTTCAGTGGAGGCATGTCATTAAGCTTCTTAATTATTAATTCTGATGCAGCATAAGCTATTTCCAAAGTTTGTATATCTTATTGAAGTTGAATGTAATAGCATAATTTGTCTATAACTTCCACAAGAAAATATGATATGTATGTCATTTAATAAATTATGCAATCTCTGCCAAGTTTCATCTCTCTCTCACGAGTCTTCCCCATTTTCTCTCCCTAAAAAGCAAGTCTTCCCCAGGATAAAGTACGGGCTGCCGCCTGCTCCTCCGGTCGATTGGTAAACCCATTTTTTCTTTTTTTAAGTAATATCTAGTCTTTGCTTTACATATATTTAGTAGATCTACAATAAATTTGGTGTTTTAGTAGATGGATTTCAAATCTATCTTTTTGTTGTTGGAGACTCTCAACATCTCTTCCTTGACTTGGCCTCCTGGCATCCATGGAACTAAAGCTTTCAACCTCGAGGTTTGTAGATCTACAGATACAAAAGCAAGAGATGGTGAGTTGTTCTTCATTTTTTTCAGTGGCCTTGAATTGGGTCTGTTGCAGATGACGAATTGTTGTTGTTGTGTGAAGTATGGAGTATTTTGTGAAGTGTTTGCTCACATGGGAGGATATCGGTTTTCTTTCGTTTCTCGGTGATGGCTATTGTTTGGTTTGCTCGTGTTTCAGAGATAAAACCGATAGCTACCGACCACCGGAAGGGAACTTGGTTGCTGTTTGGGGCTAGTCCTACTTTGTGCGGATTGTACGCCTTCCCGTCCATGGGTAGCTGCAAGTTCTCTGATTTGAGTTTTAACCCTTGCCTATGTCCGGATCTAAGAGTAACCACTTTGTATTCATGGTTCATGCTTTGTTTGGAGATTTATTCTTCTATATTTGTGGCTTTTAATTATGTTTTTCCCCTTGTTTTTAACAGTCTAATTTATTCTAATATGTATGTTGTACTCGGTTTCTATTAATATATCTTTACCCCTTCCGACAAAAAAAAAAAGAAAAGAAAATATGATATGACAAGTCCGTTACACAATACCCTTGCGCATGTCTCTTCTCCCTATCCAAGCGCAGCCTTAACATTTTCCATAAAAATGGGTTACCAATCTATCCCACTTTCGAATGGGTCAAAAAGAAGAAAAAACTCGTGGTAAAATTTTGGATGCGCGTTCTTTTCTGGAATCGGGCCGATAATTTGGGTGGGCCTAGGTCATGTCCTCTTACTTGGGCAGTGGACTTTTAAATTTGTAGATTGTAGGGCCTGGTTAAAAAGTTTGCCAAGGAAACCCTTTTCTCGTTAACATCGTGGATCTTATCTTCGAGTATCTAGCCCAACAGCCTGCAATTACGTGTAGTTTAAAATTTCAATTTAAAATTTAAGTGTTTGTGATCGTGTAGGCTAAGAATGGATTATTTACTTGGATCATATTTTAATTCCTGAAACTTTAGTGTAGTCCTCTTGATTTAGACCATTTTCTGTTTTTTTAAAAAATTAGGTTGCAGGCTTCCCTAATCCAAGGCTAGAGTAAACTACCAAGGCAATTGGCTCTTTTGTTTTATCTTCTGTAAAATTTCTCAAAACTTGATTTATTTTAAACAACAAACCATAGAATACATTTTTTTATGAGAATGAGAATTAGCTTTTAAGCACAGATTTAATGACTCAACAAACGTTGCCATGCACTTAATTCCACCATACCTTTTCATTCCCAGAGGTGAAAGTGGAGGAGAAAAAGAAATTTATTCTTGCCTTTTTGCCGCGCACTTTTGCCCTCAGTCAGTCAGTCCACTTTAGCTATAGAAAAGGTAAGTGTACAGAGATAATTTACTATCTGGAAAAGAAAAGGAATCCATGTTATTCCTTTTTTTTTTTTAAACATGGATATTCTATTTTTCCAATGTAATGTTTACGGTTTGAGTTAAGCAATATTGGTTTTCACGCTCAAATAAATGGTTCTTTGTTATGGATCCAAATACTAACACCTGAATACAGTTTTTATCTTAACTTGATATAAACCGTGTTCTTTTTTTTTTTTTGTTTACAGGCTCTATTCTTTTTGACACCCGAATAGTTCTCCACTTCTCCTTTTTTTTAAAAAAAATATTAAGCCTATTATTTTTTTTGACAGGCGGCTATTCTTTTTGACGCCCGATTTCTTTTTTTTTTTTCTGATATAAACCCTATGCTTTTTCATTTCCTAGTTCGAGTTGGAGAATACATATATTAAAGAAAAGCAAAAACCGACACAAAAAAGGAGAGAGAGGAAAAAGGAAAACAACAAACCAAAAGACTTTGATCTAAAAAAAAAAAAAAAAAACCAAAAGACAAAACCAAACACAAGTGGGTAGAGGCTGACTCACCTTCCAAGATTGAACAAGGAAAAGTGTTTGGAATAAAATTCGTACTCGGTACAACACAACAACTTTTAGCCTTTTAGAAGATAAAAAGCCTTAAAATAAAAAGGGGGCACAAGCGTAATCATAAAGAAAAAAAATCATAAAAGAAAAACACCAAAAAGTCCCAAAGCCCAGGAACAGTGGTCGGTCAAAGGTAGTTGGTCGGGGGCAGTGTACGATAATACACGGGTTGTTGAAGGGCAAAAACGTTAAAACACAACACGAGTTCGTGACCATTAAGGAACGAACTCAATTCACGGCCACCATCCATACTTATATATCATCACAACAGAAACACCTACGTTTCTTCCCCGAGTTTTTTCAACCGGGTTTTTTCTTTCGGTGCCACGCACGACTGTGAAGTATTTACAAGCCACGATAATTCTCGCTATTAATAATTAACACACCTTCAAAATAGAAAACAAAAAAAAAAAGAAAGGGCTTTATTCATTTATCTATCTATCTATCTATCTATCTATCTATATATTTATTTACATAATTTCAGTATCGGAAAAATAATCTGCTAATTAAACACAAGAAGGGGTTATCAGCCGCGTACTCCAGTTTTTCTTTTTGTTTCAGTCCAAGGATTATGGAAGACGATACATGGAGCTATGCTTTCTCTACCTCTCCTTCTTCAAGGGGTTATCAATCGCCTCTCAAGTCTATCTCTGGTGAGCTCAAAGACCTGTTCTTTTTGCGTTTGTTTGTCTGTGTGTGTGTTTTTTTATGTTGTTGTCGCTTTCGTTTGTTGTTCTAACTAAGTGTGCGGTGTCTCGTCGACAACGCAGATCTTTGTCCTGAATATGAGGAGATAGATGAGGAAGATGATTTGTGGGCGGAGTATCCGTGCCCATTCTGTGACGAGGAATTTGATTTAGTTGAGTTGTGCAGCCATATCTCCGAGGACCATGATTTGGATGATGATGATCCCGCGGTGTGTTCTCTTTTTCAATCTCTTTTGCTAGTCTCTTATTGGCTCTTTAGTGCTTTTGGGGTGCCTTTTTTGTAGTTCTGTCTTTACTCTTTTACATTTTGGGTTGTTTGCCAATTGTCTGTGTTGTGTGATCAACTGTTGGATTTCGCTGTCATCGAGTTTCCGTTTTGTCTTGCTAATTGGAGGAATGGGTAATTGGAAAAAAGGGTTCTTGACTAGCAATCAGTAGGTGAACGCTAGGAATATCACTGATTCAGTGTGCAGCTAACACAGTAGTTAAAGCTCGGATTTTGAGCCTTTCTTATCACTTGCCACATGTTTATGCCCCTTTCTGCTTTGGAGCTTTCCATGTAGCAATTCATGGCCACGGTCATTAATCTTCATTGAATTGTATCATTGGGACAGCCATGAGCCTCTTCCTAGTGCATCAAGTTAAAATCAAATTTTCTGCAGCCAACATCTAATCAATAATTTCAATTTCTCTTCTTGAAAATTAGTCGATTCACTTGGCAATAATCTTCTGCTATATTCTATTTTACACTTTTCTTGGATATGCTCTCAAGTCATTCTGCTTCCGCCACCGCCATAATTTAATTTGGCTACCTCTGGTCGTTGTCCAATGTCTAGGTGGTGGTTTGTGCTGATTCTCTATTATTTGCTTCTTTGTTTTCAATTTTGATTGTTTGAGGATCCTATTGTTAGATTTTGAGTTAGGCTTAACAGTCCTAGTTGCCGTTCAGTGTTTTCACCACTGTTCCATCTCACTTCAAGTATTCATGAGATGCTTTTCATAGTGCCACAATCCTTATATGGATTCCTGCTCCTTATTAATCGTTGATCTCTAGTCAGGATTTACCACGTAAAACTCTTTAATGTCTCAGCAACACACATCTTTAGGTACTTTTGAGCATGTTCATAATTTTATTTGAAAGTATAGGTATGTAGGAAGGTGATTAAGGGGCTCCATGATAGAGTTCACCGAGAGGGAGTTTGCCATGTTACAGAAGAGCGTAGCTTCTAATCTTAAATTCAAACCACTGAAAAAGAAGTTGAGTTCAAGTTTGTGTTTGAGCAGAGGCCAGTTGCCAATAATAAAGCATCATCACAATGTTGTTGTAGATAGATTGAGAATTTTGTCTCAAGAAATCCATTGTCTCTTCTTCACTTATTGATCAATGCAGTGAGAGAAAGGAAAAGAACTAAGTGAATTGCTTTTATAGCAATCCTTTCTTGTTGTGGTTTTGTTTCTCTTGTCAGTCTCTTGGTGGTGTTTGTCTATTTGACCTGTTCTGACTGTAGTTATAGTTCTTGAACTGCTGTTTGCTTACATTTGGCAATATTTATGTTTGCAGGTGTGCCCTGTCTGTGACACAAGAGTTGGGATTGATATGGTCACGCACATATCAATGAACCATTCATATATTTTGGATATATCCTTTTTCTTCATCTGATTCTGGAAATGTTATGTCTTTCCTGCATTCTTTAATTGATCTAGATTCAGTCAATTCCTTCTTATTTGTTATGTGTGGTACATATTAAGTTCCCTTTCTATGTGTTGCTCTTCTCTTAGCTAGCCAAATGGAACTAGTTCTGGTTATTGTAAGAGTGAGAGTCATGCGTTCTATTCCTTGACTAAAGATTACAGATTGCAAAAACTGAAACGGAAAAATGAGTCTCAGTCTACTTCTTATCTGAAGAAGGAATTGGAGGATGAATACTTCCGACCTCCTTATTCTGGTTCATCGACCTTGGTTTCATCCTCCAAGGTGGTTCGTGACCCATTGCTATCTTTTCTTTTCAACATACCCTCAGCTGGCATGTCTGACACTGTGCAGTCTGATTGTTCCACTGAAGAAACTGTAGAGGAGAAAAGCCCAGTTGAAAAAATTTCAGAAAGGTCAGTTCTTTGTTTCTGCCTCATGGAAAGCTTGCCTGTATGTTGTGACACATATTCCATGATCATGTTTTAATTAAAAAGGTCAAAAGCAATCAATAGATTGTTCTTTTTGCAGTTTTTTTTGGAACAAAGTTGTTTAAGGACTTCTTTTATTGAGGGGGAAAAATGAGACGTGTTGCTTGCATAAACTAACTCTATAAATTGTTGGCTGATGATATGAAGTGTTGGAACTAATGGTAGAAAGATATCTTTTGGTAGTAGCAGTTATCTCTCCCCTGAAATTCACGTTGGTAATTTGGCATTCTAGTTGATGCGTGAATTTTTAGCTTAATTACCTTATTATTTAAGATTGAATTAGGATATGGTTGTTGCAATCCTTTAATTTACTTTACAATATTCATTAGAGGCTTAACTAATGTAATTATCAGTTTAAGGCTTAGAAGGATGCTTGGGGCAGGCCCATGATTTTTGTAAGATTTTTTTTGTTCCGAGCTCAGTGGGATGGTTGGAGTGGATTTCTAGTGCACATAGATGTCCTATGTCTCTCAATTTGGTATCTTCGGTCTGTAATAATGGGTGCTTCAATGAATTGATCCTGTCTGCTTATGTTTAGTACTGTATCATGATTTTGGCCCAGACGTTTCATAATTTGCTTGCTATTACACCATTACCTTTTCCTTCTTGTGCTAACTTTGATAGTACTATTCTTGGTTACAGAGATCCTCAACCATCTCCTTTGTCAGACGAAGAACATAAGGAGAAGGCAAAGAAAAGCGAGTTTGTACAGGGGCTGCTACTGTCCATCATGCTGGACGACATCTTATGAGATATACAGCACATTCAGAGGTGCAGATTATAGTGCAAAGAATCAGTTGTCTCTGGTGTCTCTGTTGATAGAAGAAAAGCTTAGATCAGCTATAACATAGGGAAATAATTGTTTCCTGCAAGTAGTGAAGAAATCAATGACGTCAGTTTAGTGCCAGTAATTTTATTGTACCTTCTGAAGCCTGCTCTGATGGAATGGAAAGGGAAAAAAATTTGCAGATGGGCAGTGGTGTTGATCCAGAGAAATCTTTTATTCCTAGCTATTACTTCAATTCATGGACTTAGGATTTAACAGTAAGACTTTACCATTTGTTACAAGTTTTGCTGAAATAAATCTATATGCAATCTCTCGTTTCTGTGAGAAAACTTGTACTTGTTGTCCATGAAACATCCCCATGATTTTTCAGCCCTCATTTACATTATTTCTGTCGCTCTGCTTTTTGGTCCTCGGCATAGTTCCATTTCGCACAGGCAGGCATATTGCTACTACCGGACTGACGCAAACACATAATACTGCTGCTGGCACAGGACGATGTTGTTCCCATAATTAACTTATTCAGTTAGTCGTTTTAGGTTCTTCATGATAAAGCCGAACAATCTCAATGAAGATAAAACGTAATGTTCCACTTACAGCTGTCATCCATTGGCCGTCTTTGTCACGAAAAAAAAAACTAAAATCCACTTTAACATTCCAATTTTTTAATATCCCAATTTGCGGATGCTTTAGCAAATGATTACATCAATTATGTGGCTACGTCAGTTTACAAAAGACATTTCAGCTGAGCTACAGAAGCTAAACCTGTTCATGCAGGGGGAAAAAAAAAAAACTGAAGTTAATTTGTCCTGTCAAAGAACACAACGACAAAACTTTAATGTTCTATGACTCCGGGCGAAGCTTTCTTAACAACCACTTCTTTCGTAATTTGACATCAAGTGCCATGAATGTTTTCGCTTTCGTTTCATCCTCCAGGAAATCGCAGGCGTCTAATACCAGGTCCTCATCTATGTCTGGCAAAGCTTGGATTGCTTCAACCACTTTCTCTATTGGGATGGACGAGTTTTCAGCATTCCTTTGATCCGATAAAGATGAAACTGTAGCAACCATCTCATGAGTAGAGTCAGGAACACATTCCTCTTTCCCCCGTGCCCTTTTGGGCTGGCTAGTATTTGATGGGTTTTCTAGTTGACGTTTATTTTTCTGGTTAGACACAATTGTTTCTGAATCTGTTGTATGCAGCTCACCAATATCATCTGCACCAGAAACTGATACTGCTGGAGAATTCATTTTTGGCCCCAAACCCGCAGACTCTTCTGGGATGTCACTTTGAAGCTCTAAATACTGATCACAGAAGCTGTCATTCCCGCCATCATTTTCATCATTGCATATCACACACAAATCTTTGTAGTATGGGACAGGTCGAGTCATATACTGCCGAGCATCAGTATATGTCTGCATTGTCAATTCAAAGCTTTTAGAGTGATGTTTCCCAAATTTCATTAATCAAAAACCCCTATGATTTCACTACAAACCAACCTAATATATAAGGAAACAGACAAAAGAGATACCTTAATGTAGTCTTGCCAAACATAGTCATCAGCAGTCACCATCTGACGAGTATCATCCCAGGCAAACCCATCCAATCCAAGAAGGTTCTTTATAACATTATGCTGCCTCCTTAGACTCTTGTAACGATTCTTCAAAACATCGACATCGTAGTTAAAACCAAACCTACCATTGAAAGCTGCAATCATATCCATCCAGGCTTGTTTCCTAAATACACCATCAAACTGATTCCCTTTCTGCATCTGCTCCAACATAAGGTCAATGAAGTAGCGGTCCATCGGCGGTTGCCAGTACGTCCTACTCCGGCTGCTCGCCACTCCTCTGGCCACATCCAATGTAGCTTGTTCCACTACATCTGCAACCTCTTTCGACATGGAATCATCAAGCTCCCCTCTCAGCAGGGAGACATCCTTATCTCCATCGACTGTTATCTGTTCCAGACACTCCTCAACATCCTCATCACCAACCCCGCCCATCTTCGTTTCATCATCCTCGGCAGGAACTTGTTCCACCCCATCCTCACCTACACATCAGTAAACCCAACACGGAATAGCACAATTATAAAACTTGGCACACAAAAAATACTCAACGAATGCATATAAATGTAAAAATGCAACACCTAGGTGGTCTTACTCTTGGCATTTCCTTGAATGGCTGCATCCCCATAAATCAAACACAAATCACTATATAACGGTATAGTCTTGATTCTGAAAGCACTTGCAGTAGGACGCACCTGCAATCACTCACTAAACATAAGAAACCAACCCAACCCACAAAAAACCCTCATTTCTAACCCAAAAAGAAACGTTCTTTTTTACCTTGATGTATTCATCCCAAACGCTATTATCAGCGGTGACCATCTGTCGATTCGGGTCCCAAATAAACCCCGGCTGATCAAGGAGGCTCCTGACGGCCCTGTACTGGTTCCTCAGCGTCTTGTGGCGGTTCTTGAGGACGTCTTTCTCGCACTGGAATTTGAACTTTGCGTTGAACAGAGAGGTCATGTGCTTCCATGCTCTTTTACTAAACAAATGGTCGTCGAATCTGTTCCCTTTGCTAACCTGCTCCAATAAAAGGTCAATGAAATAACGGTCCATTTCCGGTGTCCATATTGTCCTTAGACGATCATTGCCGTTCCTCGCTCCAATAACCATACCTCTGCAGATTTTGGGCAAAAACAGAATCATTTAGTTATGGAAGGGGGAAATTAGGAGGGAAATTCGAAAAAGAGTTGTAGGTGTAAGCGGAGTAGTGTGTGCTATGGCATGGATAAGGATAAACGGGAGGAGGGATAAAAGATAAAGACGGAGCCATGGGTGGATTAGTTGAAGCTTGAAACGTACCTGGGGAAATCTGATTGGGAGGATCTCGGACAGGAGCAGTAAGGTTTTCTGCGAGTAATTGGGATAGCGATTTCCTGGATAAGGTTAACAGCGCCTTCGCAAGAATGGGACGATAACCTTGACACAGGCAGCCGTACAGATTTCAATTTTATTTTCTCTTTTTTCTGGCTATGTTACAACAGTGTGGGTTACACTTGGGAAAAGTAGCCCAATTAGCCGAATTAGTTTCTATGTATGGGCTCGGCCCATACTTAAGTTACCATTCAATATAAAATTCTTATAGCAAAGGCGAGTGTTCTTTTCCTTTAGAGGAGGCACCAAAGTTGAAAAATTGCTTTGAAAAATGCTGCCTCTGTTTCATTAAACTATAACGTTTATTTCAAAAAAAAAAAAACTATAACACGCTACTTTTCTGTACAAAAAGTCTTAAAAATATAGAACATATTAATGTTTGACTAAAAATTATTTCTATATCCTTATCAAAAAATTATTTCTATATCAAATTTTTATTTACTAAACTTTTCTCTTAATCTCTTGCTTAGTTGTGGCCCCCGGCAGAAATCAGAATATCATCTTTCTCCTAAAATCTTGAACATATTGAACAGTTCTTGATGTTCTGATGAAGCTCCCAGTTCCAAATGTAGCCATAAAAACCAATTTCTATCGCGTCACATTAAGTTTTAAACACTCAAGCTACAACGTGAGATCTAAATACGTGCTACGCCACTAGAAGCAATTGACACAATTATCATCCATGAGTCAGTAATAACAATACACCTCATCGTACAATTATGGCACAAATTCACAGTTGTGGAACCCTAACTTGACAAGAGTTTTGATTGTGACACTTCCCTATCTAGGTCGCTTTGATGTATGAGGAACCTTAGTTTGCTATAGTCAAAAGGGAAAAAATAACTCCCTCAAAAGCCATACACCTAATGTAGACATAAACATCAAGCCTGATAAAATTAGTGGATAGGCTGAGCTCATAGCTACTCGTATGGTTGGATATGTGCAAGCGGAGACTGCAGTTTCCACAGTTCTATCAGCACTGCCAAAGGATTATGTGAAGAATCACTGGACACAGACAATATGACATGCTTGGAGATTTACCGACACGGGCACAACTAAATAATCAAGTCCATCTCAATTTCCCTTTATCATTCTTTCTGTGGTGGACATTGTTGCTTCTGGCGAGAACCTAAAAAGATTAGGCCACCTGAAGCAAGCGGTCTGGGAAGAGGAAGAGGGTGTTAAAGTCCAGTATTTCTGTTCCAAACACAACCTCAGAATCTCTGCCTACTTGTGCACCTATGTCATCTCCCTTGTGAACTATGGGAGACAAAAAACTGGAAATCAGGAAGATTAACCCCCAAACCATGGAGCCAATTGTCAGCAGTTTGCAATAGAGAACTTGCTTGCTGCCGTTCATGGGCTCCATTTTGAGTTAAAATTGAACCTCTCAGCTTATAAGAAGCAAGGCCAAATGCAGGTAGAGCAACCTTTGAAGAACCTACACCATAGGCCTTCCTGCCACCTGGTGCATCAACCTGCGCCTGATTCTTGCCTAGACCAGTCACAAACAATAAGAATATCATGACAAATAACAAGGCATGTGCTATTGACCAATACAGCAAAAGAGAGAGTGGGAGAGATGTACTTCTATTGTTGGTTGACAAGAAGTGGAATGTCAGAAACGATGCATCTAGATTTTGTAGTGTTGGGCCCGTAGGTATTCTGTATATTGGATACCTGAATCCAAGTTTAAATTTACAGTAGATTTAATGCATAAGAAAAAGCAGTCATCATTTCAATATATACTTGGAAGGACACGAGATTTTTAAAAGTAGGGTAAAAAGTTGCTTACCAGGCCACAGACACCCAACTAGATGGTAGTAAATCACAACTTTTGTAGAGATTGATCTCTGGGAATTGGGATGCAAGAATTGAGACCTGAGAGGAGATGTGGAGAAGTGGATGCCACACACAGCAAAGTCAGGAAGCAGACAAAATCAAACTGCAACATGCTAATATTTGTTACTCTGGACTTGCCTTATCATACAAAGGTTTTCTATGATGTGGTTGCTCTTGCTCCAAATACTCAAATACAAGTGGACTAGGTCTATTGCAAGTTTCAGTTTCATCACCGGATGAACTGGTAGGAGGTTTATCTCTCAAAGCCATCCTTTGCAGCCTTTGGGAGTTCAAGTTCACAAGGTTATGCTGACCCCATGCTCCATCAATGCCTCCTTTTGCTCGCTTTTCTGCCTCACAGTCACTGCTACCTGCACTACTGGTCTCCCTGGAGGACTCAGCATCAGCGTCCTCACCGTGTCTCCTGATTGAATGTAACTTCAATGATCGACGTGTAACAAACAAACCCACAAAATGTATAGTAATATATGTACAAACTATCAAAAAAAAAAAAAGCTGGAACATCAAACCCAACAAACTCTCAAAAGCAGTCTTTCACTTCACGTCTCAACCACTAGCTCTGACAGAATATACAAAACCCATTAAACCAAAGTAATCCAACTCACAAGAAGTAATGATATGAACAAAGACCTGAATTCCGTAAGACTTCTAATGTGAAGCCACATCAATGTTGCAAGGAACAGATTTTAAAGACATATGAAGAGGTAAAACATTCCATGCCAGGTAGAAGCACTTTACAATAGAGCTTCCATGACCTCACTTAATTATTCTTACTCAATTCAGAATTGTTAGCATATATAAGTTGGAAGCATAAGCCAAAAAACAGAATTTCCCTTTACCCACCAAAAGGAGGGGAACAGAATTGGATGAGAGATTAATCTGTTTTGCTACTCACTGGATAGGTGGCCCCCAGGTCTCAGTAATAAAAACCAAAAGAGTTGATATTTGTCACTGATGAAGCCCACTCTATACATGATAATATCTTCCATCTATACCAGCAAACTCTAAATCCTGAAGTACAGTGGGAAAGAAAATACATGGTATGATGTGGGTTTTTTACTTAATGAAGGTCAAAACAAGGTGCAACAACTAGAACAATTTTTCTATCAACAAAAGGATAAAGCTCCATGAACCAGGGACATCACTGGGCATTAGATTATCTATGGTCTCAAAGATGTATTTAAGCCCTGTTGTGTCAATGAAGCATTTTAGTAAGTCTCCATCTCAACTAGCATGTCAACCACAACTGCAGTAAAAGGTGATTTCAGTAGTTAAAAAAAAAAAAAAACGAAAGATCCTAAAAGAGGCAGTCAAAGTGACATGGATGTGAAAGCAAGATTGTGGTTAACCAATCCCCTGTCACATTTTTACTAGGACAGCAGCCAAAACAATAGCAACAGAAGCAACAGAAGCAGGCATAACCAACCACTATCATACAAAGTACATGTGAGAGCAAGACAAAAAAACCCAAGGAGCTAATATGAGAAGCTAGCCAAGAATGGGTATAGATTGAACTGGGTTTCATATCATTTTGGAGAGGAGAATTCCATTCATCAGATATTGTCCATCTTCAGCTGAACTTTCTCTTCTTTTCTGACTGGTGAATACCGTAAATAATGTCCGAACTCTATAAATTCAAGAAAAAGTACACTAAGTTACCTCAGAGTTCTAAGCTTGCCATTCTAAAGGTAAAGATCCGAATATGAATAGTTTAGGCTTTCCAATGGAGAGAGCACATAAAACACTAGGTCACTCCAAAAGAATTTAAATGAACAGTAAAATTCCTGTCTTGGATCATAAGGCTCGACAAAGGCTTAGATAAACATTATCAAGGAGAAGAAAAAGTAAAGATCAAACTTTCCGCGACTTCTTATCATAAATATTGCCACTTTTCTAGATGTGTAACATCAGAATACTAGGAGAAGCTGAGCTCCGAACTACAGAAATCCCAGCAGGCAAATTTGCATCAGATTGCAAAACTTTTTAATGCACAGTCATGAAGCTTGAACCACGAGATTTTCTGACCGGCATCCAGTAAAGGGAGAGCAAGTTAAGAAAGATCTCAGTCATTTGTTCAAATTTCAATTCAAACAAAAACTACAAGAGCTGCAATTAGATAGAACACAGAAATTGAACAGAAGTTACTTAATATAAGAAAGTAAACAAAAATATGCTCACCTCAACCTACGTGCATCTGCATACAATTGTATACCCGACAAGGATGGGACATAGTACTGTTTTATAGACTCGCCCCCATTTAGAAGAAGTGGCACTCCCACTCCGTAGACACTCCACTCTCTGAATGATTCCCACAGATCCCTGAGACAGTAGAATGGCTGTGCATCAGCCTCACGAGTTCTTCGTCCCTGTATCCTTGCCTGCAGACTCAAAGTATCACCAATTGGTACTGTAAAAACTTTAAACAAAATGCAAGAAATATCACAAAAGATAATGTCCGCAAGTTGCAAATCAGGATATTCTGAATCTAGGATTGTGGGGGAAAATAAAAAGTAAAAACCAGCAGTAGCATGTGATACATTTGACCATTACACTAGGTTTGCAAGAGTTCTGCATACTGCAACAAATAGCGCAAAAGACCTGGCATTTTTCCATTTCACTTCCGTCTGACTTTCTTTTCCCTCTTATGAACATCAACGACATTATCCAATCAACCAATAGGCATCTGACATTAAGTACTCACAAAGACATCATTTTTGAAACTTTCTTCCAATGAACAGCCAACAACCCACTTCCCGGGGGAAACTGAAACACTGAGCCCAATCATGTAGACCAGACCAAACAATGTGACTGGCCTACTACACCGACATTGAAACTGAGTGGAAATTGCCGTTCAAATAAGGCCTAAATCAGCTGGATGAACATATTCTGACAAGCACAAATACCATTAAACCAAAAACTCTTGCTACCCTCGGCAACAACAAAACTTACATAAACCACTAAATCCATTAACTTCCAGTTCGTACACCAAAATTACCTCGGGCAACTGAGCAGGGACAAAAGGAGTGACCGATTCCATGAGACGATCCAAGTTGGTCAAATTAGAGGTAGGAGGGGGGGAAGCAGAGCGGACCGAGTTGGGTCTGGACAATGTCGACTCGTCCGAGTCAGTCCGGGCCTCCCCTTGAGGTGGGTCCACTGGGTTCTCCTTCTGTGAAGGTCTCTGGAGTTGTCTTTGCAGCACCTGCTGCTGCTGTAACAAGAGCTGCTGCTGCTGCTGCCGCTGCTGCTGGTGGTGCCGCCTCATAGCCGGCGGGTTATAGAACCGGTCACCGGAATGAGTACGGGTCATGGCGTTTGACATCCTTTCAAATGAAATTAAAAAAAAAAAACAAATGAAAGGAAAAAAAAATACTTGAGATTGGTTGAAAAATCGGAGTAGGAAAATTGTGGGTGTTGCTTGGGGAGGTTTAGAGGAGGTTTAAAGAGAGAGATTGTCAAGGATTAGTGAGAATGGACATGGGTTGTGTTGTTTGTTTTTTGTGGAACTGTGTTTGTGTTCTTTGTGAGTTGTGTTGGGGTTTTTGTTTGAAGTTTTTAGTAGTTGTAGACAGTTGTTGTGTTTTTTTTGTAGGTTTTTAAGATTTGAGGGGAGAGGAAATATGAGGAGTCTTGACTGTGTTAGAAATGGGAGGAGAGAAAGAGGGGCTGTGAAGAGGGCCTTTCTGTGATTAATGTCTTGCTAATTACAGTCTTCCTGCGGCTTTTCATTTTAGCCCTTTCTTTTTTTTCTTTTCTTTTATTTCTTTTTTCAAGAGAGGGAGGGCTCTGTTTCTGTTCCTTCCTGGGCTTTTTTTGAACAGTACAATATCCCAATTGGCAAAACTGACCTAGCCACTTATTTTGACGCATGTGGCTTGCCGAACCAAGATTAGCTTATCTTAAATATCTTGAAAGACCTTAGAGCGAGTGATTAAAGATATTAGTACTACTATTCATCAAAATATATTAAATACCATCTTTTTTTTACGCCTAATGGGTATGGTGGACATTTTCAATAGAGAGAAAAATCTTTCACGTGGTTTCTATTTGTTATGCACTTCCCCGTCCTCTATTTTTCTATACTCTGTGAATCTTAGTCCACGTAAGCATACAAATGAAAATTATGAATTTAGCTGACCAAAATAAAAAACGATATGCTGACATTAAATTAGAGTACTTGTATGAGGCAATGAGGGTGGGATGTGGCTAACAAGTTTTGTGCTTTTGGTAGATGTACGCTTATTTTAGAATCACACCTTACGTGTTGATAGGAAAAAAAAAAAAAACAAAAGAATCACATGTTGCGTAATTGATTATGCTCCACTCTTCACTGTTGGTAATAATGCTACCGACAAAATTCTAAAGTCGATGTATTTATTGTTCGGTATCTAACATATTCATGTCCATTTTGTAGGTTATCGGGGTGACAATTAGGCCCGTAATTTTTTCTCTATTTGGTAAGATAAGATTCTTGAACTGTTATGATACTTGTATAGTTGTATAGTGGCAGTGGACACTAAAAATTAAATAATAAGGTAATTGAATTATTATGTAATAAAACATTGGTAAATCTAAATTCACAACTTATCCATAAAAGAAACTCTTAATTCATAAAAACAAAAAACGTTCGTAACTCTTAGAATCATCATTGACAAGTGGAAATTTGAGGTTGCTGCCTGCAAAGCAAAGGAGACGTGGGATATATTGGATGGATGATTCCAATTACTCTCATGATTAAGTTACAATCTAGAATTTGGAAGAGAAGTGTCAAGATTACAATATAGCCAAAAGCATCTTGCTATCTAGATATTATCTTTTAACCCAAGGTAAATATTTGGCGGATAAAGTCGGGGTTTCTTGGCCCATTACTCCGCGGATTGGATTGATAATAGTCCGTGCTTTGGGCAGAAGCCGTAATGGGTTGAGCCCGTGACTTAATTAATTTATTCAAAATGTCACTGAACATAATAAAAATTTTGTATTACTAAGTAGTTGAGTATAAGCATCCATCTAAACGTTAGTTATCTTTGGATAAAAAATACGTATTATTAATTCCTAAATTACAAGAATGAACTTAGAAATATATTAATTCTGAAGAAGGAAGAGAAAAGCATCAAGAGATTTTGTTTTAGCAAAACTTAGCTATCCGCAATATACACCAAACTGATTGTGCAATCAGTATATAAATATTTTGTTCTAAATTAGTAATACAAAAACAGTAAGAAAATCTTAATACATGGAATGTTATACTTCTATTGAAACATGTGTTGTACAGTTATTTATCTAAAAACCCACATGTTGTATATTGAATTGTGAGCTTTTAAAAATCAGATCGGTCACCCAAATAATTTAGACAACATGAGATATTTTTTAAGGCTATCCTTTGTTGAATACTTGAATTATGATTCAAACAAACAATTTTCAAAAATATACTGTGATACAAATCCAAAACCAATTTTCATTTTACCAGGTTGGTGCGATCCACTGTTATAAATCATGCTTTAGATTATTGAGTGTTTCGGCGTAGCCCCACAAGTTTTTCTTTTTCGCTTGATTGGGTGGACGAAGTCGTCGCAGGAAAAATGAACCTTTTTTGCGGACATTGTCAATGGACCGACAACAATTCGACCTTTTTACTTCTTTAATGCTTATACTACTAATACTTAGTAGTCATAATCTATACGTAAAAACAATATATTCGATTACGTAGCCAATAACCACTGTTACAACCCGTTTAAGAAGAAATCTCCCAAAAAGAAAGGAAATTCAGAGGCAACCAAATTATTTTCCTTTATAAAATTCACTCGAATTATCTAATTTCACACCCAAAAAAAAATCCAGCCCCCATATAATTGATTCCTGAACCTTATCATCAGAAAAAAAAAAAAGGACGTACTTGAAGAATTAGGTGGTAATTTTCATTTTCGATGATCATACTTTTCCCAATGGGAAGTGAGATACGATCTAACAACTCGCGGGGTCAACAATAAAAAGGTGCGGTCGTTGACTCTATAAATAATTATATTTTGGATGAGTGTAGTATTTATTAGTCTTTATTTTTCTCTCTACAAATATCGCGGGACCCAGGTGTGGCGAGTCGTCCGCCGAGAGACTCCACAAATTTCAAAGTTGAAAGAAAAGAAAACGAAAAGGGAACGAAACGAAACTACGCCAGCAGCCTCACATTTCTTCGGCCCACAAAAAAAAAAAAAAAAAGCACAAAAGAAAGGAAAAAAAAACAAAAGCCATAAGTAGTAGACCAAACACAAGACATTGAATATCCCGAGAACCAATCGCGTCGCTTATGGCGATCCCGCTTCTTACTCTTCTTCCCTCTTCTTCCTCCTCCTCCTCCTCCTCCTTCCTCGATCTCATCGTCTCGCGCCTCTAATCTCCGCGGCGACGAGTCGCTCCTCACTCTCTACCGCTAAAAGAAACCCTAACTGGTTCGGCTCGCTTCCTCTTTCAACGCACCACAGAGAATCATACTCTGGCAATGCGACTCTGGTCCTCTGCAATCTCCCTCTCGAGAGAGGACGCCTTTTTGCATTCTTATCTGTTTTTCTCTTCCGCCGCTAAAGTTTCTTCCCGCAACCAGCAACGTTCCGCTATTTCCGGACGACATGTCAGCCGATTCTCACTCCCCTAGCCCCAGGGGCCTTCTCTGCAATGCCGGCGCCGGCGCAGCCGCCGGTTCGTCGTTCGTTTTTTTCTTGTTCTTCTTACTATTCTCCAGGGATTGGGAATTTCAGTGTCACGTGTTGGCTTTTTAAAATTTTTCTTGTGGATTCATTTGCAGGTGTTATTGCTGCTACGTTTGTGTGTCCCTTAGATGTTATAAAGACAAGGTTTCAGGTTCATGGTCTGCCAAAGCTTGAGACCACTGGACCTGTCAGAGGTGAAATTTTTTCGCCTTGTAATTTTTTTTCGAGCGTAGGATTATGAAAATTTAATAGTGACGTAATTTGAATTGTTTGTTTGGCCAGGGAGTCTAATTGTTGGTAGTTTAGAGCAAATTTTCCAGAGGGAAGGGGTGCGAGGAATGTACCGGGGCCTCTCGCCAACTATATTGGCATTACTTCCTAACTGGGCTGTAAGTTATTGTTTTTTTAGTTTTTTGACATTGAATTTCTTGTCCTTTCGTTGTTAAATGAAAGTTTACGCGTGATGATGGCGGGTGTGAGAGAGGGAACAGGAGAAATGCGTATCATTACTTATTTGCTTGCAGTATCCATTTGCTGATTCGTTTAATGTTGGGTTCGCTTTTGAGTTTTGAGGTGGGATTGCATATAGACAATTATAACCGCGGATCTAAAAGTTAATTTGGGTATTTACCCAATTTCGAGATGTCTGGAGGCAGAAGAAGAATTTATGCAGACTTATTGAACTCGTTTGCTAGTTTGGATAAATCATGTTCCTTGACGTAATTGAACAAACAATGATTATTTTGTTCTATCTTGCCTGTTTATTGTCTGATGCTCATACTATTTTCAACATTGCTAGTGTGGCTACTGATTTTGTTCTGAATATGAATAAGTTCATTGGATCCGGAAGTGTATACTCTTTGTTTCCAATTCTTGGAATTTGCTTAACGCTTCAGTTTTATTTATTTGATGACCGTAGAATTTTTGGATTTGCAGGTTTATTTCACAATTTATGAGCAGTTCAAAAGCTGTCTCTATTCTAAAGGTTAGATTTTTTTTTTTTTTGTCTAAACGTGTTTTATGCTTTGTTTCTTGCTATTTACTTGGCATCTTGTGGTCCTTAGTTCCAGCTGTCTTATATGTCTGCAATTCTGGTGCTTGTGCAGATGAACATCTCTCTGTAGGTGCTAATATGATTGCTGCTTCTGGTGCTGGGGCTGCCACAACGATTTTTACTAATCCTCTTTGGGTCGTGAAGACAAGACTTCAAGTGCGTTATCCCATTTTCAGGGTCTTGTCTATTTGCCTTTATAAAATGGATTGTAGTTGGCACTTGGCATGCAGGACAATAGTTGGAAGCATAGAATGCCTAACCAATTTTCATACGTGGAAGCATGCAATTTTTTGCCAATTTTTCAGTGTCTCTCTTTTCAGTCTGTGTTTAGGAGGGAAAATTTGATGTTATTATCTTTGCAGCCTTTGCTTGTAGTATTTACCTATGCTTCTTTTTGAATGTTGTAGTGGATAGGCTATACATTTATCTGTGACATGGTGTTGTGTGCGTATTGTAATTCCCAGTAAAATGATATTTGCATTCATCTCTGAAAGTGATGACGTACAGGAAGATATACTAAAAAGAGTAAACTAATTGATTATTTCGAGGTGCTGAACTTTTATTTGTCTTGCAGACTCAAGGAATGAGAGCAGGTGTGGTTCCATATCGGAGTACGCTGTCTGCTCTGAGGAGAATAGCTCATGAGGAGGGTATTCGTGGGCTGTATAGGTGTGCTATTTTGTGGCTTAATATGTGATTCATTAGTGGTAATTATACAGCAGTTAAGATGAAGTTGTAAGTTAGTGACGCGTTTGTTCTTTTATGTGGTAAATCAGTGGTCTTGTGCCTGCATTGGTTGGCATCAGTCATGTTGCCATTCAATTTCCAACTTACGAAAAGATCAAAATGCATTTGGCTGATCAAGGTAAATTTTTTGTGTTTACTTTTAATACCATACATGAGAAAAATTTTGTTGCTGAATCAATAAGGTGGTTGCAGGTAATACTACAAAGGATAAACTAAGTGCACGAGATGTTGCTGTTGCTTCATCAGTCTCCAAAATATTTGCTTCTACATTGACATATCCACATGAGGTATAATATCTAACTCAATAACCAATTCTCTAGTTTTCTTCCAAAATTCAAATTAGGACTAATGAATATTGTCCTTCTAGGTTCCTTCCCATGCCTCAATGCATGCTGTTTTTCTCTTTTTCATTGGATTTGTGACTTAATTGTTTTTTCCTGGATTGTGTTTGTTTTTTTAAGAGTAGGAGGAGCATATACATGTATTTGTTGCTTGTAAGATACTTGCATAGCATTTTATGATGTCACCAATTGCCATTTTAGTTTCCAGGAGAGATTCACTTCAAGGTCTTAGCGTTAGCTGGGACTGACTTTCTTTTCCCTAGAAAACCATCAGGTCTCTCATCATTTCTGTTTGTTTTAGAAACAAGAATCAATGAGTATAAGGTATAGTATGGAGTGGAAGCTAACAGATTTAATCATTTGTTGATGAGAATACGATTTATGGTCTACTAATTTTAGGACTCTAACCTTTCTCCTTTAAGTATTTCCGCTTTGTTTTCTTTACTTTATTGGATCCAATTTTTGATTGTGCTGAAACAGCAATTTTTCCATCTCTTGCTTCGACAAACTTTTTCTTACAAAACCAAAGAAAAGTGCACATCTCATGCACACTATTTACATAGGACTTCTAGCACATTTTCCATGCAATTTGTTGCTAGCTGTCTAGATCTAAAATTGAAATGATAGTTAAATTGTCTTGTTATGTGCAGGTAGTGCGCTCCAGACTTCAAGAACAAGGCCATCACTCTGAAAAACGGTACTCTGGCATGATTGATTGCATTAAGAAGGTTTTCCAGCAAGACGGCCTCGCTGGTTTTTACCGTGGTTGTGCTACCAATCTTGTCAGAACCACACCAGCAGCTGTTATTACATTTACTAGCTTTGAGATGATTCACAGATTCTTGGTTACACTTTTTCCTCCTGATCCACATCCTCACATATTGTGAGGGTGGATCATTCCTGAGAATATGTCAGGCAGATCAATGTGCATTTTATCATGAATATTAGGGAAGAAATTGGACTAGGCCAGATCCTGGGGATGATGCTTATCATCATTTATTATGTGTATCCCATTAGTTTCTGTTAGGTTTTAGTTAGCACATTGAAAAGGAAAAAAGTATTGGATCCTTCATCCTCTGGCTGGACATCTGAACTTCAAGTCACCAGAGGTTAAGGGAAGATTGTTATACACACGATGATGACGAGAAAAGATGTATGATGTTGAATTCAATTCAAATCTTTTTCTAACAAGAGTTGATTGATTATGTTTGCAGTGCTGAATCTGGCTGACTTGTTATTTCCTTTATCTTTCTGCCCCGTTGTTTTTTTTGAGCAATGACAAATATCATATCATTAATAAAAAGCGTCAATCATCCAAAAGCTTAGCAAGGTCATCACTACAAAGTTTATGAAAGGCGGTTAGGCTTCACAGAATAAATTTATTCCCTCCCATGGAACTGATTTGGGAACGGTAAGGGCATCTATGCGTGTTCGTTCAATTAAGGCTTTGGACACTCAATTAAGGCTTTAGAAAAGCCTTTTGTCTGAGCAAGGAGGACCGACTCTTTAAAGGCCACGGCTTCTGCTACCAATGGAGATGAACACTCCTGTTGATCTGCACACAATACCAGCACCACAAAAAGAAGCATCACATGCGATTCTAGTCACGCCTCTTTCTAATGGATACAAGGTGTTGCATTTCAGAGCATAAGCAACATTGATGTGTCGCCTAGTGAAATGCATCCGTGAAAAACTGCAACGTTAATTTAGCTCTAGGAGGATCTGTTCATTTGACCAAACATGAAAATTTCTTGAGCAGAGAGGGCCAGACTCTGATGAGCTAGAAGGCTCCACTTCTAAAGCCCAAAGCTGAATGTGTGGAATCAGTCCAAAATATAAAATATGGAAGGCACATGACGTTTTATTTGTTTGGGTTGAAGTGACGTCTTGTTTCATGCAAGACGTCTCTGCATATCTTTTTATTGGGCCATCATTCACAGGATTGGTATTAGAGGGTTCAAGCTATGGGGGAATTTCTACGAATCATTGAGCAAAAAGGGCCCAAATACTTGGGCCGCGTTTGAAGTCTATTGACACCTATTAAGAGAATTTACTAGCCCATCCCGCTACCCGAACCTTCCAATCTCTGCGGAGCAAATCCCTCATCAAGGCAGGTATGGAATCCAGAGAAACCATCCTCCCGCGTTTAGTCATTTCTTTTTTTGTAAATAAGAACATTTAGTCATTGAAAAGGTTATATTTACTTCTTGGAAGAGCCAAACAATCCTCCAGCTTTGGCAAGTTGATTGTCCGAATCAAGGGACCTCTAATTATTTTCCCCTCTCAAGTAAAGGAGAGGGGAAAAGAAGCAAGGAGACCTTATTCGGATAACCCATCTGTCTAATCACTCAAAAAAACTTCTATTCCTGATAATAAGTCTAGTTTAGAGATTGATCTTATCTGTCTTATAGCATGCAGAGTAATGATACATTATTTAGGACGAAGTGGAAGATTATCATCCACCCAATTGACGTAACTGAATTACATGTGCCCCTTAAAGAAGAACATGCCCCATTAACATAGTTTCATTAGGGACCAAAACAAAGTATTTGATATGATAAATCATCCCCTCTTTCCATCCCAGTGCCAGTCACAAAGTGTAAAGTGTACTAATAATAAAGAAGGGAGGGGGGGATACTCCGCATAATTTGACAACTCATTAGCCTAAAAGCGGATCCTATGAAGAAATCAGGAACTGAGGGTTAGAGGTCCAGCTACTAACTATATTTTTGGTCGATTATCGTCACCAAAATTGTCCATTAGCGTTATCAAAAAAGTGTATTACGTCGCTTTTCACACATGAGTTCAGTTCAAAAGAACATTCCAAGTTGCGTAAGAGGAAAGAAGAAACATGTAGTAATAGTGTCAAATTCCCTTGATGTCTTCTGTGAATGGGGCTAGGTAGTACTGAAATATCAGGGACCTATAAGCTTGTACCAATAGAATCATCACAGACAAATATGTTGAAAGTACCATTCTATAGATTGTGAAAAAAAAAAGGTACCGTTCTATAGTGTATAATTAGAGGGCATGGGTGCAAGAGGAATTTGAGGAGCAGGAGGATTGCCCCCATTCACAACCCATCATAGTCTGGTCGGTTCAAAAGCATTAGGGCCACCAAGGGATTTAGGGAGTCCATTGCTGTCATGATTTTTGCGAATAAATGGTTGCCCCACCCATCATGTTTAAAGAAAAAAAAAAAAGAAAGGGGAAGCAAGCTATGATGCTCTTCCCCTCTTCTTTTTTAATATCTCATGCCTTTCGAGTAAAAGTTAAACCAAAGCTCGAATAAGAAGCAATTGTTAGCTTAGCAACCTCACCGCATTAAGGGCTACCTACAGCCGAGTTTAGTCACTTAACAACCTGTCATTCCTTGGATATAAAGGCTTGATGACCTTTTTAATTCCTCCAAATGGGGGACTGGTTTTTGTATTTTGTTAACTGTATATATATATGTTTTGGTTACATAGTCTGCCTACTGCTGCTTGCTTGTTTTTGCTTTCCAGATAGGATTCGGATGAACATTTTTCCCTCAAAAGTCTTTATTGACATTCTGGCCAGCCAAGAATTAATAATGATTGTAATGATGATAAACTTGCTTTAATCCTAATAACATGGACAGTATTGATTCTTTTACTAAGCAGCATTCTCCTTGTGAAAGCCTAGAATTACCCTTCATAAAGTCATCCAGGGATCAGGGAGAAAATGAAAAGATGACAAAGCCTATATGGAGTTATGGACTGCCGGTCGTTAATCGGTTGACACTAGTTTGCAAAAATTTTCTACTTTATTAATCCAAACAACTCTCTTGGCAAAACTCAACAAGAAAAAGTGTCAGTACCATTACCAATTACCAGACCACATTCGGTGCAGGCAGAGATTTGTTACTATCCATTCCTATTACATATTGCTTGTTTGTTGGTCAGTTTTGGAAATCATTTTAGCTTTTGTTAGTTAGAGAGATTTTAGATCAGGAGATCACAAATTAAATGGAAGGAAAATATAACATTATAAACAAACATCATCCAGCATAAACAATAAAACCAAAACACTTAAGAATGGGGCAATTTGGTATTTGAGTTGGTGTGGATAAGATGACGCATGTGCTCCCATTATATGATGTGGCTTGCCATCTTCACGGCATGAATCTGCACATTGCTGCAGCAGAAAGTGATGTCCACCTACATTTTTGTAATTCATCACTATAATCATGCTATGAGCTGAAGTCAAAAACATTTGTGAGTTTCATGTGAGGTTGATGAAACATGTAGAGTCGATTAAATCAAGTTAATCATTCTTTTTTAAAAAGTTGATGAAGGTAATGAAAATGCATTTTCCAATAAAGTTTAAAATACCTTTCTTCTGGGTATTATTTTGAGATGATCTCAACATGGTCACTTTACTTTTTTTATATATTCTTAAATTTCCAATGACTTTCTTAACACCTGGCCCAAACTACTACCTCGTTAGCTCACCTTAAATTGTATAGTTAACTTGTTAGGTTTTACTTTTTAGATTAGGAATTGATTGGGCAGTTAAATCGTATATTCTGGGCATGAAAACTGTTGGGGATGAAATAAAAGGACCTGCATTATGTAGTTATTACTTATTAGTGCCCAACAGAATTTTCAGTGTTGAAGGACAAAGCTAAATGAAAGAATGAAGGTATATTGGTTTTGTTAATATGGCATTTGATTCCTACCAAAGACGTGCTTCTCTCCTAAATAAGAGAATTATTACATCCTTTCACCAATCATGGTCTCAATTTTTAATTTTTTTGTGGCCCATTGTAAAGAACACTTGAGCATTGCATCCTTTGAGCAAATGGTCAAATTTTTGGAGGAATAGAGAGAGTCTCCCCGTGATTGAATCCGACTGCAAATAAAATAATAGAGTACTTTTGTTCGTTACATAACATAAAAGGTATTTGCCTGCCAATGTGGAATAGCAATCTTCAGTACTTTTCTGGAGATTTTTCTTCATATAGATGAGACGGCACAGGGAAATAGCAAGTTTTTCAACAAAAAGTGCCTCATGTATAGAAATCCTGATAAAGTTACAAAAAAGGATGTCTGATAGCTTTATTTATAAGTTAGTGATCAGACTGGGGAAAAAAAAAGAAAATTAAGGAGATTTTATTTATAAGATTTGAAATTAAAATCATTGGAACTACAGAAAGCAAGCATAATATATAAAAAATCAACTCCCCACAAACACGAATAATATGATATTTTTGTAATTTTGTTGCCTGCAAATAGAAGTAATTCAAGGTTAGTTCAATTGGCTTTTATTGAGAAAAAATGGCATAACTTTGAGCCGTCATGATTATACTTCTGATTATTTTATATATTTGTAAATCGGCTAAAATGCTACTATGATTCGTACCTTTGGGGGTAGGGTTTGGTCACCCTTGGGCTTGGCCACTCTCTATAAACTTTTTGCATAACAAATTTCTATATTTCTATAGCATAGCAACTGTGTGAATATACTTGGAACTATTTCAATGCTTACCCAAATCACGAGTCCTTTTTTTTTTTTTTTTTTGAGCCACTAGTCTTTTCAGATTTGTAGAAAATGGAAAAACGATCTCTTAACATTTGAAATTTAATTATGTTCTCGACAAAAAAAAAAACATTTGAAATTTCGTCTAATTCTTTTTTAGTCACAGATATGCTGAAAAAAATGGATCACCCAAATTTTGCTAGGATATGAAATAGGCTAAAAAGGATGTTACAATACAATACAAGTTGCAAAATCATTTTTCATCAAAAAAAAAAGTTGCAAAATCATTGACCAAAAAAAAAGTAAGTTGCAAAATCACGAGTTATTTTGGAGAATTAATAAATAGTAACTATTCACAAAAGCCCTGCCGATCGCTCGTGATGCGGGTCCTAGCAAGGCCGCGCCATGTGGGCCTAACACAAACCCGAACCTGCCTGCTTTGGCACCGAACCATGTATTTGAATTTTTTGAACGTTGAAGCTACCCCAGCTTCTAGTTGGCCATATATACCCCTGATTTCTTCTGTTTCTTTCTCATTCTTCTTCTTCTTATTTTAAAAATTTATTTTTTACAGCCTTCATCCTTTAATTATAAGCATAACGAACAA